>JAWPHD010020643.1:0-31032 GCA_037043455.1 Cyrtodaria siliqua | reverse complement strand
CTATAGGTAACTGTAAATCACTGTTAGAAAAACAATTTCATGAGCAAAGTGTGATATTCAATTTTCTTCAGATTATGAGGCCAACCCAATAAATCATTTGTGACCAGTACACATAATAACACATTAAAGAATGTTTTATATTTATTGTGTTGTGCTCTGATTTTTGGTCTAAAAACAATTAAGAAATACCAGATAAGTTTTGTATTCAAAAGCTAAATTATGAACATATATTTCTTCATTAAAGTAAATAACAAAGTGTTGTTAAGCTATTCTTACCCTCAATATAGCAATGTTATACAAATAAAAAACTCAGAGCGGGCCTCACTTTATATACCTGAGTTGATCAGCCATGAAGCGTGCTGGCTGTAAATATTCAAGTTTCTCCAGCTTTTTCAATGACCAAGTAGCGTTGGGAAATGTGTCTTTAAATTAAATTGAACAGAGCTAGTAAATATACGTCTGCTTAAGACATGTGTCTGCCCATTATACGTGACCGTTAAAACTGGTTTGATTGCACAAATATTTTTTTTAAAACAAACAAATGTTAATACTTATGACTGTTAGTAGCAATCAATGGTTAACAATAGCTGTACTAATTGATAATATCATTTCTCAGTCTAAACCCATCACATACGCATGAAGATGTTTTTAACTGAATGCATTTTGGAATATTTGTCCTAAGACAGAAATAGCGATTTAGATATGTTTTCCATAAATTAGCATACAGTGTATATTCTAAATTAAATTAAATTCGTCTTCCAGTGTGTTACATATGGAACATGTCCTTTCATTTACTGGTGTTTTATGTGGCTTATGCGAGGGCCCTGACTATATATATATATGTAACCTATCTGATGATATTCTCAGTTGTGACAAGACCACACGGAATTTTCTTATTTTAACAATATCTAAGTTATATGTTTAATTTAAACTTAGTTTAAAATACATTGTAACGAAATATCTTTGAACTTATTTATATATATGTAAATTGGGTGTCCCGGCTCAGAGATCTCGCTTCGCTCGATCCTAATCCGGTAACACCCAATTTACATATATATGTATTAATTCACAATCACCATAAAATGGTGATTTTACTTGATTTATAAAACTTTTTTAAAATAGGGGTAGTGAAGATTGCAAGTTTAAATTTTTTTTATAAGTTATCAAAATTATAAAATGTTTCTTTAATACAAAACAAATTTGTTGATTTGTTATTAAAATTACATTCAAATCAACAATTTTCTGACCTTGAATACAAAGGTGGTGGATCGTACTCATACACATTACTAAAACAATTTATTACACACTTTTTAGACTTTTTTGTAAGGTTGCCATTGCTTCCTTTCTTCCCTGCTCCACTAGTTCTTTTTTTTGAACTTCACTTATTTCAGCCTTTTTTTGTTTTGTGTCTTCTTTTAAACTATAATATTTATCTAACTCATCTAAAATCATCTTAAACTCTTGATCAGATATTTGTGCATCACTCAACGCTTTTGATATTAACTGCTTTATACTATTTAACTTAGCCTCTGCCAAAGTTTTTATTTCATGATGTTTTTGAGCTTTTACATTAAGCTTGCGTCTGATAAAATTAACACAAACACCTGTAGCTCCACATATTATTGCTGCTATTTCCAAAGGTAACAAAACTGGAATAACAAATCCAATCCCAGCCATAATAACACCTGCTGATATCAAGGTAGTGTCAATTCCATCTGTAATATTAATACCACGTTTATATTTTTTATAAAGTGACTGACGTATATCTCGTTCTGTAATTAACTTTTTTTCAATTTCTGAAATCTTTTGTAATCTATAATTTTGTCCGTTTTCCACTGAATTTTCCACTGGCAAATCAGGATATAAACTTGGTGCTGTTGGTTGCTTCGGCATTTTTTTATTAATGAATAAAAAATTAAATTAATTCAATTAATAATGATGCCACCGTATTTACAGCGGTAGCGTTAGCAACCTTGCATACAAAGTTAACAACAGAACCAGCACCAATTTCTAAAGGTTCGTCAAAGTTATCATGATTGCGTGGAATGATGTGAAGCGTTATACCATAATTTGGTTGTTCAACACCATTGACAGAAACTATTACAGATACGTCACCAACTAATCGTTCACATGCTAAACCTATTCCCATAATCCGTCCACGGCGTGTCATTACATGCCCCACATTTTTTTCTGCTCCACCATTACCAAATGAGAGTATTCTGTTTGACACAAGTGGGCCCTTAGCCTCTGCAAATATTGTTATAATTCCATATTTAAGATTATCAACTCTATTTCTCAAATGATTAAACTGGTCAACAAAAGGCACAATTCCTCTATATAAATCTTGAACATCATTTATCAAAGTCTCTAAGTCTTCTGGTTTTTTAGTGCTTGGTGGTCCAAATATACTCATTTTTTTTATTTTTATAAAAATATATTTTTTAAATAATTTCTAAAACACAACTCATAGGCAAACCTTGATTATCTATTTTGTTGCCATACTTATCTCTAACTTCTATTTTCAATTCAGTAATTGCACCATTCATAAGACAGTGATATTCAGGATAAAAACTTGTATATACAATATCTCCATACTGCTTATTTACCACAGGTACACCACCTATAATAGTGCTTGGTGCACCATTGAAATAATTACTACTTGTATTAACTTGTTTCAGATGAACATATAGCTGTTTATAAGGAGCTAAATCCATTGGGTAATCTCCTAAAGTAGTACCTGTCAACCATTTTTATCCTTGAATCCCAGCATTTTTGAAAGACCGCTTGACATTCGTGTCTCTATTGACGTATCTATAATGGCTCTACCAATTTGCTCAATACTGTCCAGGGTAATATTTTCATTTAGATTTTTAAACTTTTTTGCTAAGTATGGAATGTTATAGAGTCCACTTGGAAAATGTTCTATTTTGTCTGGGTTTCTTGTCTTTGCGGTTTCGTGAATAATATTAAACCAACCGATAGTGTATGTAAAACTTTTTAATCCAACGCGCTTAGTTCCATCTCTATTATCGATATACTGTTGTAAATTAATAGAGTTGTCTATGTTTGAAATTGTATGAAACATTATTTTTTTAATATATATATATAAAAACACAAATACAAATGATTTCTGAAGAATTCAAATATAACCCAGATGCTCACTATTTAAATACTTTCAGCAAGAAAGTGATAGATATAATAAATCAAAACATAGTCATTACATCAGACGGTAAAGACTTTAAAGCATCATTTCCAAATGTCTTTGAAAAATACAAACTTTCATACGTCAAATCAGATGCTATAGTCCAACGTTGGGGAACAGATTGGATGTTATTTTGGCAGAATCAGTTAAACTTTGCTATTTGGTGTGCGACCACTGGATGTGGTATTGATTTCAACAATCATCTAAAAGCTGATACTCTGGTTGGTTCGTTATTTCGATTTCATGTCTATTACCAAGTCAGAAGAATATTATTTGAGATAAGTGTAGCATTGCCGCAAGACTCAAATTGGAATGCTTTTAATAACACATATAACCGAAACGCATACGAGAGAATATGCAAGGAGTTTAACGTTGACTTATATTCAGACTGGAGACGGAAACAAAGCTATAATAATGGTCTAGGAACAATTTATAATTACTTGACAAATATTGGCTATCATCCTTTGGTAAATACTGCATACGACAACAAAACGATGAGTTTTACAGTCTATGAGAGTGATAAAACATATCATATTGATTACATTGCGCAAGGATTTGAGGCTGATAATAGTTGGTCTACTTTTATACTAGATTGTTCTGTGGGATTTACAAGAGCTGGAGTAGAAAGAATCAATGACAGCATAAGAACATACTGCTGGGCAATTCTTGGTTCACAATCACAAACAAGAACTGATATACTTGGAACTGGGACAGCATTTGATGCACAGAAACAATTTTTAGCAAATGTAGAGGACGCAATAAACAGCCCCATTGACTTGCCTAGTCAAATTTCAAGATATGAAAACACCTTAAAATATGCAAGAAGTAAAGTAAATTTTGTATATGGAAGTGGATTGTACATGTCTCCGAGCGACATGAAATTAAAAATTGGAATAATACAAGACTACAATAATGAAATTGTAATAGCAACCGATGCACAAGCATTAGGATTGAATAATGATGTAAATGTAAAACCAGTGCCACCAAAAAATATTCAACCTTTTCAAGGCACCACGACAAAGAAATTTTTACCGGACTTCGATAAATCAACAATACATAAAACTGTGGAGCATAACCCACCAGAAATAAAAAAATAGCGATTGAACATGAAGATAACAAAACAACTATAATTGTTGGTACCATAGTAATAGGTCTTGCTGCATTACTTATTTACGAGATTTACTAAACCACTCTTTAGCTGCCACATATAACAACCCGGAAACAAACACAAGCAGAGCCCATAGATTGTTACCAAGCCAATTGATAACATTACCTGTTGCAGATAAAAGCCATGATACTATTGCACCAATAACTCCTGGAAGTGCTGCAGCAGCTTTACCAGCTAGGTTGGCAAGAAGTTTACCAAGATTAAATAGTTGTTTTTTTATCCAATCTTTTACACTTGATGGATCAGGTTTTGGAGTTGGAGTTGGTGCAGTCCCTCCTCCCGTTGTAGGAATAATGGTCTCAACTAATACCCCAATAATCATACCAAAGGCAGTCAAAATACTAACAATAGTAATACCTTGCTCCCTAAACAAGGTTTTGATTCTCTCACCCAATGTTGTGTCTTCTTTTAACACCTTATTTATAGTTTCTTTTATCCTGTTTATTTGACCACGTAATGCTTCTTTGTTTTCACTCGCCGCTTCAAGTCGCGCACTTCTTTCATCTTCTAAATTTTTTATTCTGTCACGTAGGCGCTCTTGTTGAAACTCATCCTCCTGCCCGGGGGTGCTAACTTGTTCTACTTTTTGCTTTTTTTTTGTTATGTCTTTATCAAGCTCAGTGAGCTTTGAGAGATTATTAGTAAGTTCTCCACGAAAGCTTTGCAATACCTTATCTTAACCTCGTATCTCTCGCATTGTTAGACCTTCTGTTTGTGTTTGAACAGCAGTTTTAGAATGAGTTTCATCTATTGTATTACTCAAATTACTCTCAATTGTATTTACGGCATCTACTGTATTTTGTACATCTTCAGTTGTTGAAAATATTTGCATTGGTATATTTTCTCCTTCGTTTGTGAGGGTATCTCTTGTTTTTACCAAGGATGCTAATTCTGCCCTACCCTGAGCCTTTCTTTCACGCGGAACTAAATAATCATAATTTTTTAAAGTATTTTTTACGAAGTCAACACCATTTTTTCTAGCTAAAGTGTCCAGCTTATAAAACTTGATTGGTTCGTTTGGGTTATTTCCCTTATAATAAGTAAGTGAAACATCATCCATCCCAACTGTATATAACATTGTTCTACCGATTTCGTCCTCATCGACTCTAAAATCATTTTTATAATCAATTCCGCTGATCTCAGCATTAACTTCAGTAAAAAATTGATCTACTAACCACTTTTTTTGTGTAAGCTGTTCTTTTGTTTTATCTTCTCCTTCAAGCTGATCAATAAGATTATTTTCATTTACAATTTGTCTCTGAAATTCTGGGTTAGGTTGTATAATTTCGTCTTCAAGTTCTCTATCCGCTCTATCCCAGTCTTCTTCAGTCATATCTTCAATATCGAACGCAGGATTTTCAAATCCTCCTTCAGCCATTGTTTATTTTATTTAATTTTAAAAAATATATTTAAAAAATAAAAACAATGTCGGCTTACGGAAACAAACTCAGCCCTCATAGAAAACTAAGAGAACCTCATGGTGCCAAAGGCATCCGCACAAGTGTAGTAATAACTAATAATCCCTCAACAATAGACCAAAACCAGCAACTGCTTGTGAGATTTCCCAACCTAAGTACTAATGATGTGATAGTTCCAAGTACTGCTCGTCTTGCCTTTGAAATAGAACTTAAAAGCAGAACAGACGCCAACGCTACTCTATTTCAAAATCTGGGCAGAACAATTGTGAAAAAAATGACAATAAGAATAAGTGGCAATGAAGTCATGTCAATAGATGACAGTGATATATATCATTGTTATGTAGATTTATGGAAAAGCCCTACTGAAAGATTAAACATAGCTTACCAAGGTATTGGTAAATCAAACATGCTAAAACATAGAGTTAGCGCGGGAGATGCTTCCGCAGACACCGGAGATGAAGCTATAGCAGCTGCTTATGGAAATAGATTTTGTATTCCACTGGACTTTGAAATGTTAGAAAGTCATATGCCATTTTATCAAGCGGGGCTTGGTGATAGGTTAGAATATGAATTGACGTTTAACGATTATAACAAAGTTATCAAAAGCAGTGATGCTGATGCATCTTATGTAATAAAAAATATCTGCTTGGAATTTGATACAGTTAGTGATGTTGAATTAGCCAGACAAATAAGACAGCAAATCAATGGTAAGATGTCATTTATGTATGATCGTATCTTGCGGCATAGAAAAATAATAGCAAACAAATCTGAAACCCTTTGGAACATCAACATGAATGTACCAGCACGGAGCATGAAAGGTATTTTAATGCTGTTTGAAGACCCAGAAAGAACAAGCACAGAAACCTATTACAACCCAATGATTGAAAAAGTTGAAATGACAATAGAGGGAGTACCAAATCAGTTGTATAGTCAGGGCATGAGGGCATATCAACATTGGGATGAAATCAACAAATATTTTGCCTTAACATCAAAAAGAAACAAAGAGACAGAAATAGCAGCAAGGGACTTAAACTTTACCAGTGTTTCTCTTGAGAGCTATCTGACAAAATCATATGCTTTGTGGCTTGACCTTAGAACATGTGATGACAATTTATTACACGGTAGTGGAAGAAGAATAGAAAACGGCAGTGAAGGCATAACAATATTAATAAATAAAAAAGCAGATGCAGATCAAACTTTAAATATTTATATATATATAATACAAGATGCGCAAATCAATTTCGAAGATGGAAGATTCAAAGAAGCAGGATACTAGTTTGCAACAAAAATATCCTAAATATTCACACAGTGCCATTATTTGTGGTCAGACAGGCTGTGGTAAAACAGAGTTTGTTCTTGACATACTTGAACAAGAGTATGTTGGAGTTTTTAAACATATAATTATATTGTGTCCAACCATAGAGTGGAACGAGGCTTATAAAAATAGATCCTGGATAGGAGATGTGAGAAACCCGATAGATAAAAAAATAACAATTGTCAATCCTGTTAGCAACGGTAAAGAAATGCTACAAGAACTGTTGCGTTTCTTTTTCAAACAATATGCTGGCCAGCCCACATTATACATTATTGACGATTGCTCAGCCACAAAAGAATTAACAAAGAAAAAAGATATGTTATCAGAGTTGGCATTCTCTGGTCGTCACGCTAAACAATCAGTGTGGGTCATTTCACAAAGATATAATTCTGTATTGAAAGATTTGAGAGAGCAAGCAAAATGGTTGTGTATGTTTTACACCAAGGACAGAGATAGTTTTGAAAATTGTTTGAGAGAAAATGATGTTATTCCAACGCTGGAAGAGAGAACCAGAATAAGAAAAGCTTTAGCTAAGACTAAATATTCGAAGTTAATTTTGAGGACTGACCAACCAACTGGTTATTGGGTTGAATAATTCTTTTTTTTAAAAATACAAACTAGAGTGTCCCATATAATCAATACACCCAATGCACTCAATGCACTAACCAATATCGGTACAACATCACTACTCATGTTTTGTGGGTCTTGTAAAACATACCCTCTTGGCTCACATATAAAATATTCTACGTCATCCTTTGTCACAGAAATTACAGGCGTTTCCTGTGCACCTTTTTCGTACGTTTGTAAAAAATCACTTTCTGAAACACATATACAACATTTTACGTCATCTCTTGTCATAACATCCAGTGCTATTTTATTTTTGTTATAATCACTATTCTCACCGTCTGTTATTTTCAAATCCATTTTTTCTTATATAATATTTTTTTATTATTACAAAATATATTTATTTTACGTAGGTATAATACCTTTTTTTTATACAACTGTTGCTAATAGTAATACTAACAGCAAAGTAGCAATGTTAATAGCAATACTGACCATGAATATAGTATTGCTAATAGCATTGCTTATAGCAAAGTAGCAATGTTAATAGCAATGCTTGCAGCAAATTAATAATATTAATAGAAAAAATAGCAATGTTAATAACAATGCTATTAACAATACTAACAATTACTAGCTGCATGAATATCGCAGCTAGTTGTTTTGTATTTTATATTTATTTCAAGATAAAAAATAAGATTAATAATATAAAAATGAATGCGGAAGAACTATTACAAAATATATCGGAACAGACGGAACCAGATGAATCAAAGCAACAAGAAACAAAAAAAGAAAGATTATCAGCCATAGTAGCTGGCGGTGGTAGTCGTCAATATTTGGGTAAAGACATACAACTCACAAACATAGATGGCATGTCACCAGATGAAATTAACAAACTTTACTGCAGATATGAAGCACGGCTTGGGGCAAGCATGACTAAAACTTTAGGCAATTCTTTTATTAACTTGAATGTGATGGGAGTATCAAAATATTTTAATGTAACCGATCCACCAAAGCTGATAGAAGACTTGGAAGAAGACCCATTTATTATTCATGCTTTGACAAGTGCTTGTTGTAAGTTGTATTACAGATATGGAATGTGCTTAGCACCATTTACAGCAATACTGACAACTGTTAGACATATTGATTTTAATAAAAATAAAATTATAGATAATAAAAATGAAGAATCAAGTGGAGAACCAAGAGAGTGAAGTTATACCAGTTGAAGTTGATACACAATCTGTTAAACAACAAAAAGTAAAAAATCTAAAACGAGTAGAGGCTGGAAAAAAAGGAGCAGCGGCAAGGAAGGCAAAGCGTTTGCTTCAGATAGAGCAGGATGCACAAGATGCAAGAGATGCAGGACAGATAACAAAAATAACAACAGATGAAGAAAAACCAGAAAAAATCAAAATAAACGTATACAAAAATTATATTCCACCGTGTCTGGTTTTATTTGGTATTGCTGGGTTGGGTTTGTATATTTATAACAAAAAATCTGCTACGCAAACTGCTACGCAACCTGTAGCTGTGCAACCTGTTCATGTTGCACCAAAAGACCCGTTTGATTTTTAATAATTTAATTTAATAATTTAATTTAAAAAAATAATCATATAAAAAAAAATGGCAGCAAGTATTGACGGAAAACAAATTGTAAATATGATGTATCATGCTGGAGTGGAAACACTTCTAACTGTTGGATATTCTGAAATTGGAAGAAAAATACTAAAAAGACCAGCCCCTAAAGTGGATTTTAATATGGTAGATGTTGGGATGCTGTCTGTGGATATAATGTTAGCAATGGCTACAAAGGATATGCTGATTAAGCAAGGTATTATTCCTGCGGATATTATGAAATAATTTTAAAAAATATATATATAAAAAAATGGCAAGTGCAGTAGCAATGATGATAGGTGGCGCATTAACAAATGCATTGGCGTTTAGTGGTTCAAATTATTTCTTTTCAAAAATGGGAAGTCATTCAGATGAGGAAAGACAAAGGCATGACAAAGCCGTAGAACAATTAAACGCAGCACAAGTAGAGTGGAATAAAAAAAGAACAGAGAGATTAGATTTTATTAATAAGCAACTGCAAAAAGAGCATCATGCAAAGCAGACTTTTGATGATGTAGACCAAGCTATGAAACAGTATTATTAAATTACTGGCAAACATTTGCTTTTGGAACCGGAGCCCAAGTTGAGTGATTTTTATACACCATCTCCGGATCAACAGAATAGAGAAATTACGTTTATTGTGGTGGGCATGGCTGCAACTGGATTTGTGGCGTATAAATTGATTTTATAAAAAAAAATAGTTTAAAACTATAATTACTTTGGACTTTTTTTTACTTTGAAAAGACTAAGTCATATGCATGATACCTATTTTTTTTGTTGTTTTTACATGGTTTCAATCCAAGTGGTCGAATATAATATGGTGGTTTAGCACTCTTCTCTAATTTATTTTTGAGATGATCAGGCGCCCATACTTCACCATTGTCTACTAATGTCAATACCATGGATGGACCATATTCAGTTTCTACTATTTTCGTATCTGTAATTTTGTATATTTTATCTATTTCCAAGTCTGTCCATTTCTTTGTGCTATTTTGATATTGCTCTTCAAGCAGTTCATCAAATTGTGCAGTTGTGATTTCCATTTTTCTTTATAGTTATATAAAGTTTAATCTTTAGTAGAAAAAAATGGAAAAGATTTATTACAGCCCAAAAGGATTTTGGAGAGGTTACACAGCAGTTAAAAAATTAGCAAAAGAGGCTGGTGTTAGTGAAAAAAAGGCATTAGAATTTTTAAAGAAACAAGCTGTGTGGCAGATTTATTTACCTGCGCCGAAGAAAATAGTTAGACCCAGGTTTGATGTTTCTACTAAAAATGGAGTGCATCAAGCTGATTTGTTATTTCTGCCGCATGATACTTTTGGGATTGGTCGTGGACGCAAGACATATAAATATGCATTGACTGTGGTTGATATTGCGAGTAGATACAAAGAAGCAGAGCCGTTGACTTCCAAGGATAGTAAAGAAGTTGCTAAAGCATTTGAAAAAATATACAGTCGGCATTTGAAATATCCAAAGTTATTACAAGTAGATCAAGGCAGAGAATTTATGGGTGCAGTATCGCAGTTGATGTCAAAACACAAAGTAAATATCAGACGAGGCAGAACAGAAATACACAGAGACCAAGCTTTAGTGGAAAGATTTAACAGAACATTAGCTGAGAGATTGTTTGGTTATCAGTATGCTAAGGAAATAGATTCACAAAAACGTAATAGGGAATGTGTAAAGAGATTACCAGAAGTTGTTAAAGCAATAAATTCGGAGACAAAAAAGCCTCCTCCTGTTGAAACAAAAATATTAAAAGATGATCCTATCTGTATGAATGCAAGTGTAAGATATTTATATCAACCCGGGGAACAAGAAGGTGGAAGACGCAGAGCAACTGATCCAATGTGGAGTGTAGATATTCACAAGATTAAAAGTTATATGGTGACGCAAGGTATAAGAGTTTATTATTTGAAAGCACCAGCGCCACAGAGAGGATTTGTCAAAGAAGAATTACTTATTGTTCCTGCTGATACTCAAATTCATAAGTTTTTATAGAAACCATGTGCATCAGTTGTAATTCCATCTTCTCGGATGTATCTTTTTGAGTAAAATGGTGATAGTGTAACTTTGTTTACTTTTATGCCATATATTTGATGCTTCATTGATCGCATCATATTCATTTCATGGGTGTATTTTTTCTTGTTGAATAATGCATCCTTGTAGTTCTCAAAGTTTGTTTGTTTTTTGGTTACATATTCTTTTACACCCTTTGCTTTTTTAATAATCTGCTCATTCACTTTCAAAATAGAATCTTGTTTGGATTTTAATCCAATATTTTCATCTTTCTTAACATTTTGCACATCCGCTCTAAACATCGAATATAGTTTGGGTCTTAATCCAATATTTCTAGATATATACTCAGCTATAGACTCACCATCATCTTTTGTTTTATTTGTTATTGTATCTACTACTTTTTCAATCGTCTGCTCATCCGCTTCCAAAATAGAACATAGTTTGGATTCAACTATAGGAACACATTCATCTTTTATTTTGTTTGTTACTTTCTCAATCATCTGCACATCCCCTCCCAAAATAGAATATAGTTTGGGTCTTGATTCAATATACTCAACTATCGGAACACCAGGACATTCATCTTTCATTTTATCTATTACTTTTTCAATCATCTGCTCATCCGCTCTCAAAACAGAATATAGTTTAGGTCTTAATCCAACATACTCAGCTATAGCAACACCATTACATTCGTCTTTCATTTTACCTAATACTTTTTTGTTTGTATCATCATGCATTGGATGGTATTTCGGATAATCACTTAAGTCATATTCATCTTTCATTTCAACCATATCTTTGTATGCATCATCTGTTCTGATGTCTACAAGCAAGCTGTCAGTATCTGTGTATAATAAAGTACAGTTATCTCCGTACCTTTTTTTCAAAGTATTATAATACCAATCATACATATGGTACTTTGATAAATCCAATACTGACATCCCAACATAAATTGGTTTGTTTAATGTTAATTTTGTTTTGTTTACATGTACTGCTGATAATTCATCTGAAAATTTTATACGCCTGTTAAAGTTGAGTTTGGCTATTATTTTTCTTATTTTTTCATTTTCAGAGCCGTCAGTTCTGACTAGTTTTATATCTGTCCGCTTGCATAGATTTTCCATTGTTTTGCCAAACACAGAGTTATTCATAAGCTTGTAAAAATCTTTTTCAAATTGTGATTTAGCTTTTTTCCTAAGTTCTGTGTTTAAACGAATATATGATTCCATCCATGGCTTTTCATTGAATTCTATTACTCTGTGTACTTTCTTTAGTTTCATACCCAAAGATAAATACAGTTGCAGGTTTTTGTAATGTATCACATATTTTTTTTTGTCCCTAAGATTGGGAACTAGTTGTTCTGTATTTATCATGCCATTATTTTCTAACATATCTGTTTGGTATTCAGACAACCATTCTTTTTTCACTGCTAATCTTTCCGGTGCAAGCGGATAGTCATTGTGAGCTTCATGAAGTTCTTTAGGATATTCCAAATCAACTTCTGCAAAATATCCTTTTCCTTCTTTTGGCTCTGGCAACTTTCCTGATTCCACCCACTTGAAGCCAGAATATGGAAGTGGTTGACTCATTGCCCAACCATAGAGGTTACAGGCATCATAATACATTAAAAAGTTGTTTTCCTTGTTAGGGTTATAATCAACTACATGTGGATTGTTTGCTTTGGCATATCGTTTTGATACCATACTAATTCCACCACGCATACCTTTTTCTATAAATAAGTGCATGTCAATGTCTGTCAAAAGTTCCAATTCTATTTTTGAATGTTTAAGTAAAGCATCCCAAGATAATCCAGGTGCTGTATAGTAATGTAAAGCATCAAGTTTGTATGCACTCATACATGTTTTTCTAAAAGTTTGAAACACATCTGCTAACAGAGTTACATCAGTTTTTAGATATAAATCATGATAGTCTGCAAGAGTTTTACAGTTAAACTCTTTCCATACTTTTTGAGCATATTCGTAATCTTCGGGACTTATACTTTCATCTGAGAGACTACTGTAAAACTCTTCTATAGGTGGTAATTGCGTTTCCTTAAATCTTTCCATGCTGTTCATATATTCGTATGGATAAACACCTTTTCGTAAAAGTAAATCTGTTTGTTTTCCAAACTGATTTTTGGTAATTTTAAAATCAGATTTGTCTGTTGCTTTAACCAATTTTTCCAGAGACGAAGCCATAAATTGGAAACTGTCTAAAAATCTAAGTTGTCCGACACTAAATGAAATATACTTTTCAGCGTTGTTTGGAATGCATGTAATACCACCTGTCATTTTATGTATTTTTTGCATGACGAGATGACTATCATATCCTTTGAGGTTGTGAAATATAACAGGAATGATTGTTTTATTTGGTTTTATTTTCAGCTTTAGGTTGCAGTTTTTATGTGCTGCACCTCTGTATTCTCCTGTAAAATGACAGTGGTCTCTTACTTTACAGTTTTTGCCAC
This sequence comes from Cyrtodaria siliqua, assembly GCA_037043455.1. Classification (NCBI taxonomy): domain Eukaryota; kingdom Metazoa; phylum Mollusca; class Bivalvia; order Adapedonta; family Hiatellidae; genus Cyrtodaria; species Cyrtodaria siliqua. The sequence continues at coordinate 17,277 of JAWPHD010020643.1, read as the reverse complement.
ATTTCCTACCTATTTCATTTTCACATATCCAGCAGTGTGTTGCTTTTTCATAATCTATTTCATTCTGCTGTGTCATGATTAATGGTTTCGGGTGAGCAAATATATTATTGATCTTGCTCTTTTCACATTCCAAATGATTTAAAAACTTTTCAACAGTATCTTCACCTCTGTAAATAACAGGTTCTTCTGTTTTACCATCATATCTAACAACTTGATACCCAAATCCACAAGCTTTGTGCACACTTGTGATTTCAGATTTCTTTCCAAATTTAGTTGATTGTGGTTTGACTATACTTTCCAAATCAGCATATATTGCATAAGGCACAGACATTTGATTTTGATGATTTTTAAATTTGATGATTGCACCTTTTTTTGGCATTTCTATTCTGCAAGAATTTTTGTTAATACCATAACAGTCTTCTTTGTGCTTGGTGAGTAGATTTGCTCCAGAGTAACCATGAAGACAACGATCACAGAAATAAGTTTTACCATGATGTTTGTTTTGGCTGTAAAGTAGCTTGTTTAAATTTTTAATGATGCAGTAATGATATTTTGTTTCTTTTGGTTTTTGTTGAGTAATATTAACAAAATCATCGGGGTTGTAATTATCATCTATGATTCCTTCTTCGTTGTTGGGATCATCTTCTTTCTCTTCTTCAACTTCAACATCTTCAGAAACTAACAGCAAATTAATTCTTTCTATGTGATTCGGCTGCTCTGATATTCTGTATGGAAAAATAGATACATTATTATGTTTTTCTGATGCAGTAAATCCATAAACATTGATAGCAAGATTGTTTTGATTTTCTACTTTGGTTATCTGCGGGACTGGAGTTGGAAAATCAACCCCCTCTGTTTTCAAAAAGTCTATGCTAGGATAACTTGATACTCTATCAGAATTCTTTTTGGCTGGATGCAGAGCTGCATTTATAGCATGAAGTAAACATTTATCATCATAATTCTTCACATTTATAACTGCTTTCTTGTTTGATATTACTTTAGGCAAAATAATATATGATGAGCCTTTTAGTGGCTCATACTTTGCAAAATTCAAATAAAGTGTAACACAGTAATCAACTTCTAATCCTGATGCTGTGTTTGTAAATCTTTCCAAACTTTCTTGTATGTCAGAAGATGATTTTTCATACAACTCGTCTAATCGCTCAGAAGATAAAAGTGTATTCTGTTCACTATGCAGAACTGCAGTGGTATATTTTTTTATCTCACCATCATCTTTGAATAATTCCACGGTAAGACCTAACTGGAATTTTATTCCTTTCATATTTTTCAGCTCCTTGATTATTTGTTCCCTGATAATAGATTTTTTATCACGGAGTAGTTTTAAAGGATCTTTATATTTGCGAGCGGATATTTCATATGCTTTGAAATAACCACATATTGGTTTGTCAACTAGTTTTAATTCGGTTGTATCTTCGGTTATGATTTGTGATAAAGCCTTCTTCTCATCCAGAACCTTCTTCTCAGCTTGTTGCACAGCTTTCTTCTCAGCTTGTTGCAACTTACGTTTTTTTCGTGCGCGTTCTTTCTTGGCATGACGCCTCTTGCGCCAATTTTCAAATGATGTAGACTTATCTTCCAATTTCAGAGCTTCTGATTTAGCTTCCGATTTAGTTTTTAATTTCAAAGCTTCCGACCTTGAAATTTCCACTGCTTTTATACCGTGGGATAATGTTTCCTTATCTATCACACCCTCTCTGAACAGAGATATTAAATTTTTTATAGTCTCTTCGTTGCTCATACTTCTTTTGTTATTACATATTAAAACTTTTTTATTAAGTAGAAAAAATAAGTATGTAAAAATAATGGATATCAACATTTGCAAGTTTCTTAAAGTTGGGTCGCATAATCCATACACACTCAAATCAACGCAAGATTCAGATTATTGCAGTTTACATAAGTATAGATTAAAAACAAGTCGTGTAGTACCTTGTCTAATTTGTAAAAAAGGTACATTTGCAAAGTATCATGTTTGTGTTGGTTGTGGTGCAAGAGCGGTTAGAAAATACTATAGTGTTTGGGGTGAAAAGATGTATAATTTGGAGTGTTTAAAATTAAGATGTATTGAGGTTTGAGGTAGATTTTGAGAATAAAAAAATATAAAAATAAAAACAAGGAGTTGGGGTTATATAGTTCTAACTACAATATGTGGACAAAGAGAACCAATAAAATTGTTTTGTATTAAATAAATATTTTTATATGATATTTATAAATTATATAAAATAAAGTATGGGTTGTTCAACCCATACTTTCTCATCAGTTTCACAAATACATATATATGTAAATTGGGTGTTACCGGCTCAGGATCGAGCGAAGCGAGATCTCTGAGCCGGGACACCCAATTTACATATATATTATTTGAATCACTCTCGATGTATTCTTGGGTAGAACCAGTACTAAGCAATGCAGATAAAGTGTCTTGCTCAGGGACACAACGCATATGGCAATGACGGGAATCGAACACACGACTTTTGGAGCATAGATCCAACGCTCTACCACTAGACCACAGCGCTCCAAACGAATATGTTTTAGCCCTGGGTCCGTATTCATAAATCTTCTTTGCAATATCCTAACTTAAGTCCAATTGTATCAATTTTTTAGTATTGCTAATAAGGTTATAGATAAATAAATCCTACAGCTAAATATTTATCTGAAATAGATGGTGTGTAGTGTCTCTGAGAGGTTAATAAGGATATTTAAAAATATGTAAAAATCTTAAATGTTGACTTAAATCGTATTTTCCACATAAGTTGCTTTATGAATGCGGACCCTGGTCGATTCATGTATACGTGCATTCCAGTTTTGAATAAAGGTATCGGTTAATCGTTGTTTAAACACTGTTACAAAGGCATTTGCATGTCCTACACCTTGAAAATTCCAAACGTCATATAAAACCCAATTGCTCAAGTACTATCTGTACCGAAGATGCCAAGTTTTATTTATTTGGGTTATTTTGTATGTCATTTAACATAATATTATATATTACTTTAGTGTATTTATCATTTCCACATGCCAATATTTTAAACCAATATTTAATGATGGCTATCAATCTATACTCTCGAAAGGGTGTTCTACCTAACTCACCCTAAACAAAGACATCTTAGGTGATATTTTCACTCCCATTATATTTTTACAAAAGTTTAGATGCACACATTCTATATCATTGGAATTTAAAAATCCCCAAACATCGCATCCATATTGTAACACTGGTTTATACGTTTGTCAAACAGATTTAATGTGTTAAATATTGTCAATGGTCCATATTACACTCCTAAATATAAAAATCTCTACATCGCAGGTAAAAAATACAAATTGCAAAATAACATTATTTTGACATCAGGTTTACTAGCAATACCACTGCAAATGATACCACTGCAAATGCTTTGCAAAATAAACTTTTCGAAATATTTAATGTTAACGCTGAATTATTCTTACTAAAATTTCAAACGATATTCATTTAAAAGGGAGGTAATTTATGATTATCCATTTTCAATTAGAGACGGAACATCTGCAATAAATGGGTCAAACGTTTATGTTTTTTTTTATATAATTTCCAACCAATAGTAAGAAGTTGATATCCTTAAGCATGTGTTAGGCGGACTTTGTTTCATTTGATGTGTTTTATCAAACATTTCATGTTTTCATATAAAAGGAGGGTAACTCTGTAAAGATGTAACATTTTAAACAATTATTTTCTTACGAAGTATTAGTCAAAACGAAATACTATTCTAAACTATATTTAGACTAAGAAAATTGGTGAAGACACAACCGTGAGTAAATAAGAAAAGTGTATAATATAACGAAACAAAAGCCTAGAAAACCACAAAGCAGGTACTCAATGAATTGGCAAAAGCAAGAGCAACAAGAGAATAAAACCATTAAGTGCACGAAAAATATACGTTTGGGGACATACATAAAACGTTTCCGTTATCTTTAAGTAGATGTCATCATAGGGTCCACTATCTATCTTGTTATCGCACAATCAAGTGGCCAACTGTAAATGGGTCAACCAACAAATGTGCAGTGCGTTACAAATTGGTAGGGTCATAACCTCTTTTAATAAACTTTTTAAAAAGTTTAATAAAGATTGTATGAAAGTGATCATGATGAAGTTGGTAAATCACGTCACCATAGAAGTCAGTTTGTAATAGTCCTTGAGGCAGAAAAGTTCTTAAATACTTTTGATTATAAAATACAATTATTACTTAATTTAAAATAACTGCGCTATATGTGAAATAGTAAGCATTTAAGCATAACGAATGACTGATGGTGTGCGGCGCATCGACACAAATATGGCATATTGTGTACGAAAACTGATGCAAATAACAAATGAGATTAAAAGTACGCTAAAAAATCTATTTACAAATAAGGGATGACCTGGTAAAACTATTAACAAATGCCCGTCAGTGGGTGTGTAAACAAATAGATGGAAATGAAACTGCATTATAACGCATAATAAAGTCTTATTTCTTTCAAGAAGTCTAAAATAAACTGACATCAATTAGATCAAACAAATCCTTTACAGTGTTAACATGATAGTGTTTTTGTTGCATACGATCAAAGTCTACACAGTCTTATAAAATATTGGCGCTCAAACAGGGAATACCGCCTGGTAATTGCTCACCTTGTAATGAATATGAATGTGTATAACGTGTACCTGATAAAAAAAAATCTTCTCGACGAATGGCTAGAACTGCTATAAGGACGCCACCTTCCGAGTAACGGTTTAATTGAATTTAAGGAAACATGCAAAAGGTTTGACAAAAGAATATATTTGCTAATACGACATTTAAAATCAGTGCAAGGTTATTTAGAAGTAGACATTTGCAAATCCTATGCTACCTTAGCAGCACTATCAGCTTTATCATTACATCATATTCCTACATAGATTGGAAGCCAGCAGAAAATAATAACAGTATCACTAAGATAATTGTATTTCTATGCAAGTTGTAGTTCAACTTATTGTTTGGGGCACTTGTTTCAGCCAAAGGTTTTTCTGCAGTAGCTTGAGCAATTTAAATAATACGTTGATGTCAATTTTATAGCGTAGAACTGGTACTTTTAGTGGTAAATAAAAATATCTTAGTTTTGAAAATCGGTTGAGAAATAAATATTTTACAGCTCAAATGATTTTTGATGGGGCTTTTCCCATGCAAATTCCTTGTTGATGGGACTGCAGAAAATTAAGAAATATCATATAACTTTAGTTAGCCTTCATATTTTGCTATAAACTTTCAGGTTGTCTTAATTTACGAATATCCAACAATTTGAAACGATTTTCGAATACAACTTCTATAAAAAAAAAAACATTTTTCAAATTGTTCATGCAGGAGAGTTGCCCCATCAAAACAGCTTTCGGGCATGCAATTTTTATTTCTCAACCGATTTTGAAAAGTAAGGTATTTTTATTTACCACAAAAATGTCTGATTCACTGATAGAGCTTATTTAGGAACGAGATGTATTTCACCTGAAAAGACCAAAAAAACATTGGCTGAAACAAGCGTCCCAAACTATAGTTATTCAGCTGCCGAAGGCAGCTGACTCTTATACGACTTTAGAATATGTCTATGGTTAACAGACTGTGAATCATGTTGCCGACAATAAGCATGCATTACAACTTCAATTCCTTGGGAACCCGTCTAAAAAGATTGAATGGTATAAATACATATTTTTCAATGTTCAAACCTCGCCGTTTTATTGCCTCAAATGACGTTTTCGTAGAGCAGTCTACTAAAGTGTAGAATGCGGCAATATTTCCGGGATCTTCACGTCCGGGATTTTTTACTGAAACTGAATGAAACCGCAAGTATTGGAATGGAATAAGTGCAAATCTGTATTTTAATGGAATAATACCTTTTTATGGAATAATACCTATTTATAATGCGGTATTCTCGTAAATACCGCCGTGTTATACACTAGTCGATGAGTTTATGGTTTTCATAATTGCACATGTAATGGTAAGGTAGCAATGAACAGTTTCTTTGAGTTTTTCACTTTGATAACGCAATCTGGTAGCAGTGAGACGTTTATCTCTGTTGTAATGCACACGCTAACGCACACGCATCCCTTACATGTGAACATCTGTATTTCTGTGCTGATGTGTACTTCTAGCACGTCGTGCTCCAAAGTTGAATTGTAATCAGTATGTGAGGCAAATCAAGGTATTTGAACAGAGAGAAGCGAGGTCGACCACCTTGATTCAAAATGTTTGGTAGGAACAACTGATGGTAAAACTCGGGAAGAATGTGTCTGGTAAGAAAAAAAACGGTCGTGGCATTATTTTTTCAATATTGTTTTAACACCCGTGACTTGATATGTTATTATGTTAAACTTCGTTTCCAGTCCCTACCCAGATATATGCTATTTCCTCTCGGCAGCTATTTTACGCTTGCGTAAAACTTTGCTTGTCATGTTGTTATATTACACAGGATTTGCAGAGACGAAAGGCAATATATAAGATTACAAACTGGTCATTATTAGATTTCTAAATAATTTAAGGCAAGTTCAGTTGCTTTAAGTACATCGGCTCTTTACACCGTGTTTGTGAAAAGCAGCTATATAAATATCGATTTAATTTCATTAAATTTGCTTTGAAAGATAGTAGAATCTATCGGACTTGTTATTATTGCAAAGATCAAAACAGATTGTTGGTGTTTCACGGTGGAATTTATGGTACTTTGTATACTTTGTACTTTGCAATCAAATTCAGGTCTATTTCAAGATCTCTTAACTTCAGTTTGATACGAAAACTGAAAGGTTGAATGGCCTTTGGTTAGTTTGATTGTAATTAAATGGCATACTGAAGGGCTAATTTTCTCTCGTCTATGATAAAGAGATGGTTCACAGGCTGCAGCGTATATACTTTCGACTGGTGATAACCGAAATGTACCTAAGGCGAATCGTTATCCTAAGCCGACATAGGTGTTATATGTGTTATACGTGAATATTGTTCATGGAACAAAATTGTGTTATACGTGAATATTGTTCATGTAACAAAATTGTGTTATACGTGAATATTGTTCATGTAACAAAATGTCCTCCTCGTGACCATCAGTGATGTTGAGGTAAGGTGGCATCTTTTCATAATAGTTAATAACGATATTACGTGAATTTGACTATTTCAATTTTAGATGTAAAATGTATTAGTAAAAACATGTGCATGATTCATTGATAGATTACTACTTCAAGAGACTATATTCAAACACAATTCGTCTTCAAACCGAACCGATTCTAAATCGCTGACAGCTTAGCAGGGATTCCTTTATCTACACTGACACGGGGTGATAATAGGGTAAGAGTGAGATTTGGGTGAAAACCAGGTCTTGAATACCAACCATTCTTGAGAATATTCTTAGGCTTAGTCTCAAGTATGCAAATTTCAATCACAAGTATTTCTATCAGTTTACAGAATAAACGTTCATAACAAGCTGCTATATATAAATATGATGCACACGAATCAATAGCACTTTCTTACGATTGTTTATCTTTAAAGGTCATAGAAATATTTGTTAACGAATGTTCAGTACTCTGAGCTCACGTCTAAAAATGGTTTGAAGAATGGTTGGTGAATTATTCCAGACCAGGTCCGCTTTCGCGACAAACTATTTCAAGGCGGAACCCCTACCGCGACTCATGTTTTTGATGTCTCTCAAAACATTATTTTTAAATACAGTTTTCAATATAACGGTTGTTCATTTTTTAGCTGACAGCTTTTGTGTTTGAATTTTGCATCCATTATAAACAGAGATCATTGAACGAAGGCAAACACTTGATGTTATGCATAAAGGATAATTACTTGACGTTGTTTTGATCAGTTTTATGAAATCTCTTTCATCTTGTTGACCATTTTATTATCTTTAAAATGCAGCTTGTTAACTATCCCTACTCGTTTTGTTGACAACATATTTCTTAAACAGCAATCAAAACGTATTTTACACACATAAAAGGTTTTTATAAAAGTAATATTATTCTCTGTACTACTTCATCGTAATTATTTTAAATTATCCACTGCAATAAAAAGAGACGCAAATCTATTCCTAAAAATAGAAAGCCAAATGTAAATTCCATCTTTTCAAGATGAAAATGATGTCACGAAGGATTCAAAAATACCAATTACGTACTTGGCTAGCCATTAAATAATTTATCTCTGATATTTTTTATATCACGCTTTGTTATTGATGTTCATACAGTTATGCCACGCTGGTCTATTACATTTTTATGTTAATATCGAATACATGATTCAGTGTTTTGCTCTTGATATAAAAGATCAACTGAAAGGCTTCGTAGAAATTCAATCGCAGTGCAAGTTAAGTTCCGTATGTATTTTTTTTTAAATAACACGCACATTTGCATGTTTTTTGTTTTCGTTTCTTTTAAAATAATTCTTATATCTTACCAAAATAAACGGAACATATACATGTCAAATGTATAGCACGTCACGAAATGTTAAAATAGCATAGCAGAGGTTGCCATTTCTAACAGAAAATGGATTGACTGAGTATATGTTTTTTATATACCTTCTGTTCATTTTTTTTTCTGTTGGAATATTTTCCATCAAAAATACCAGAATGACATCCTTTGAAAAAGTAGATATAACCAAAGCACTGCAAGTGCTGAATGCGGCGGGGTTTGTGTAAATGACCTTAAATAATATTTAGTACCAAGAATGACCTTAAATTGTATTTAGTACCAAGAAGTTTTTTTTAGTATATAGGTGAAAAGTTCTGTTTTTTTCCTGTCAAAGTTTTTGAAACTATGCAAAATTTGGTTATTATAAGTCAAATAGATTTATAGATGTTTGAGACTGATCATGTTTTTTAATAGCAAACTACTTATACAAGTACTGAGCTTTACAAAGGTAGGTCAGAACCTGATCAAACGGGCTTTATTATGTGACGTCACTGACGTCATGATGTTATGACGTCGGGATACCATTTGGCGTGCTTGCACAACCCGACCATGAACTCTACAACCTGTAAAAGTTTGGTTCAAATCCGATCATAAAGAAGATTTAGCCATAACAAGATTCCCATTATGACGTCACTGGCGACCATCTTTGATGACGAAATGACAACATTTGACATTCTTGCAAAACTAGATTTTGATGACTACAGTCTGTGGAAGATGTATCAAAACCCGATCATAAATGAAGGAGATATAGTGATTATAAGATTTCTTGAAATGTGTCACTGGCGGCCATTTGGATGACGTCACGACATAAAATATGTCACTGTTGACTGAGACAATGACACTGATTGATTTTTTAGTAAAACAACATAAAAATGCAATCAGTGAAAAAAACGGGTTTTAATAATATTGTGACGTCCTTGACACCTTGACGTCATGACGTAGAGACACGTTTTGACGTTCTTGCACAACTAGGCCTGGAACTCTATAATCCATGAACATTTTGATCGAATCCGATCTTAAATAACGATAACAAGATTTCTATATATGCTATATTCCAACACAATAACAATCCAGTTGTGTGTGTCTAAACATGTTTCTTCATTTCGTCTAATCATTAATAATAAATCAATGACATCGTGAATCACTAAAATACTTCCGAAATAGTCGTTGATATATGCAGTTATACACACTAAAGCAATAATCATGTTTTTTTCACGTTCTATCTGAAGTAAAATCAAATAAAACAATGCCGTAACCAGAACGGTTTTCACCAATATGAGCAACTATTTTGTTAGGTTAAACAAGGCAAATTCTGTAGACACAATTCATATATTGTCATTTGGAATATTATTGTTTTCCTATTACATACATAGCTCGTCTTAGTTTAAGTCAGTTTTTCTCATTACATTCAGTTCATGCAAACCCAGAGGCACTATTTATGTACGCGGAGGCCTATAATTTGAATGCTGTTTGGCTGCTACTTGTGCTATTTTCAGCTCAGAAATCTATTTTTAGCTCAGAAATCTGGCCAGCCTTCAATTTTGGGTATATCATTCTGTTAACATTGCAGCGGAGAGTTTGCTACCCGCCGCAAAAATCGAACAGGAAAAGTAGCATTCAAGGAAGACAGTCAACCACAAACACATACAGAAAAAAAGAACAACTTTAAAGATAAATAAAAGGCAAGATAGGACATCATAAACACAAAAGGGTTGACATTAGCGCCTTGGAACGGTCAGTGGCAAAACTGTCGCTGGGGTTTAAACCAGGTTCTAGGGTGCACCAGACCTCACTCTTACCCTAATGTCATCCCAATAAACGGGACAGTGTAAATAAAGATATCCCCATCAGGTTATACTCTCTAACAAATAAGGCAGCATTAATAGACAATATAAGTAAAACACACAAATGATCATGTATATATAATATAAAAACACAAACCCTAGAAAGCCACAAAGTAAGTTCTCAGTGAATTGGCAGAAGCCAGAGACCAAACCGTTAAGGCTACGACAAGACAAGATTAAAGAAAACATCAAACGCTACCGTCCTATAAGGATACGTCATCATAGGGTCAACAATCTGTCCGGTCATAGCACAATCATAGAAGAAAACATAGTGGCGATCTGTAAATGGGTCAACCACTAAACATGCAGTACGTTACATAATGAAAGGATCATAACCTCGTTTGATAAACGTTTTAACAAGTTTAATGGAGATTGTTTTACGCTGAACTATGCTGATTTACATATAAAACCTTACACGTTTGACACAGAAGTAAAGTATACTAAAGACTATTTCACTTAAGGAAATTCCACGATACCAACCATAGAACGTCTAAGTATTGCGTTCATCCTCTGTACATGCGATACATAATAAAGGCAAACAGGGAAATGTAACGCTCACAGAACCAAAACACGCATTTTTTTTTTTAGATAAATCATCACTAGAATTTATAGATACGTTTTATTTTCTAACACACCAGGAAGCATTACGAGGATGTACAAGTAAAACATAAAGATGATCATGTATATATGAATATAAAAACAAAAAACATATAACGCCTCAATGCAAGGTTTCAGTGACTAGGCAGTAGCCAGAACAATGTTTTAATAAACCGTTAATTAGTGTACGACAAGAAATTCATTTTTTTTCCTGCAGATTCATCAAACAACATTCCTTTAACAGTATCAACACGAGGTATTTGCAGTAGGCCTAGAAGTCAATAGTTTTTGTATGTTTTGATAGTTGTTTTACTCTAAAATGGTCTAAACACTGGAATATTAAATACGCTGATGTGCATATCATATACTCTTGAATTTCATGGAACTAAACAAATCACCGATACTATAGACATAAAGGCAATCAATAAATTATGAGAAACAACAAACACACACAAGAGAGAAAAGCAGCAGACCCGGTGTTAAGTCTGTTCATGAGAGGTAATTATTTAAGACGCAACAACTCTAACGTCCCCTAGCAAGGGCTTAAGAGGTATTCTACTTTAAAGGCTCAACAATTGAACTTGATGATCCCAAAGAACTAGCAAGTAATAACTCTACTGATTTTCAGTCGGGCGACATTATACAGTTGCCACACAGCACTAAACAAATGCTAGTGTGAATATCAATACATACTGAAAAGTGGATTTCTTGGAAGCGACACATACAAACAAAAGAAAAAAATAGTAGACTTGGTTTTATTGAAAACGAAAAGGAATATAGAATATTAAACACATACGCGCAAACAAAATATAGCGCTCTCATATGTTGATATCGATGCTACATCGGAAGGTGGCGAGAGCTGTACAGTACTGGTTCTACCCAGGAAAAGGGGGTGGTCTGCCTCCACCACAAACACATCGACCGTCATATATAACCGTACATGTGATGAAAATGACGTAAATCATCATACAAACAAACAAAACAAAACATCGGAAGCTAAATACAGGGTGTACGGAGGTTGTTTTATTACCACCGTGTTAGTTATTTTATTTATTCTGCAGGGGTATACATTACGAACATTCATACTATATGTAGTTATTTTAGAAAATCTTATCGCTTTTAACGTGCATTAATGGGGCCGTTTTGTTACAAGTTGCTTAGGAACGTTGGTGTTGTATCAGTCAATTACGATATTTCATTTCTGCATTATTTTCACAACCTTTAGAGTAAATGGACACAGATCGGGTCGGGTAGAGCTGGTATTCATGCTGGTGGTACAAAAGTTTTCTTACGGCATTTGGAGAGAGAGAGAGAGAGAGAGAGAGAGAGAGAGAGATTTGGTGGATGATTTGCCTCCACCACAAAAAAACGAACGTCATGAATAACCTTAAATATGCTGAAAAAGCACCATTTAACCAACTAACCTTATAACTTTTATTGAAATACAAAGAGTTATCATTAACAAGATGCTTTGTACAATAAGGGGTAACAAAATATGTCCAGGATATTTCATAATGCCTGTATCCATCGTTATTATGCCATAACGTAGGTGTTTTATTACCAGTTCTCATCAGCTCTTTAGATAATTGCATTCATTGGTTACTGAATTAATACAAATGATCCATAGTTAGTTGTTCATCAATTAGTTTTGCTCTTTATTGAGATATCATGCATAAAAAGAGATGGGCCTCCAGAAGCCACAGGCTTACCATTGGCCTCGGAACAGTAAGTTAAGTTATAAAACCAACACTTTTTTTAAGCAGAGTATAGGTACATTCGTGTTCGAAAATTATAATTAGTAGGTCCAGACACATCGAAATATGTATGGCATTCGTCAATATGTTTGTTACAACCTTCGACTTAGTGGTCATTGTCTTGAAAGTGAGACAGTGCGAAGGAGTGCTAATGACAAATACGTGAGAGTAAGCAATGTGAGAGTAAACAATGAGACGAAGGGATGGGTTACATTGAATCTAAGTTGACAATATGTTTACAGAACTAAACCCCTTTTCTTCCAACATTCTCTTGTCAATTATAGTCTGTCTGCTGAATACGTTGTCTCCTATATGGTCACGTTTCTCTTGTATATCCTTTGTTATACGTATTTTAATTATAGAAATGTATAATGAATAATCTATTCTAGGCTGAATGACATGAAAGAAATCATAAGTATAGCTATAATAGTTTCATTTAAAAGTAATGATTTTTATCTAACAACACAAGTTTGCATGAATGTATAACATATTGGTTGATTACACAGAGTTACTCCTTCCTGCAACTTACAGACTCAATAAAACCGAGTATACTGCTTTTATCTCTTGTTTGTTGCTTCCAAGGGGACCCCTTTTCAGTAGTTATTGATATGCATACTAGCGTTTGTTTATTGCTGTGTGGCGGCCATAAAAAGTTGCCTGACTATAAATCAGTAGTATTATTACTTACTGGTCCTTTGAGGATCATCAATCGCAATCTTTGTGGCTTTTGAATTAGAATATCGTTTAAGCCGGTGCAAGCAGGCATGAGAGGTGTTGCACTTTACCTCTCATGAACAGACGCAATAAAACCGAGTCGACTACTTTTATCTCTTGTTTCTGTTTGTTGCTTCCAAGGGATACCCTTTTCAGTATTTAAGAAGTATACTGAATATGAATAGAGAGAGTGAAACAAGTGTTATTTGAGTTGAGATATGGCAGTTATTGCTTATTATAGTGTTTTCCAAGTTTTCCTGTATTTGTTTTATCATAAGATGGTTCTTTAACAATTTCTTCAAAAGAAAGTAATTTATAAGTTATACACTGTTTCCCTGTCTTATCGGTTCACATATATATTTCTAAAAGTGGTAATCTTTTCATTTTCACTACTCATATGTGTAATACATGCAAACCTGAGTTATATTCTACATGAATCTATTTATGATGATAAAATTGTCTAGCCACTGTTGTTTTTCTTATCATTCCCGTATTATTAAAATGATCGCAATGATGTTTATGAACTACCCAAGTTTGAAACATGGAATTCATCGTTGATGCAACCATACAATATTTTTCTTCACAACTGTTGATGGTCTGGTTCATAAGTTTAGAAAAGAAGATGACGATGTGGTGGAGGAGATTTTAAAAGATCAAGATTGGCGTGTGTCCCTTTAACGTTGTTTTTTTTTAATTTCTTTTTTCTTCATATATACATGATCATCGTGTGTGTCATACTTACGTTGTTTAGTAATGCTGCCTAGTATTTTAGCGGATATGATCTGACGGAGAATTCTATATTTACACTTTCCCTTTGAATTTGGATGACAAAATCGTAAGAGTGACGTTTGGACTCATCCTATAACCATGTTTAAACCCCGGCGGCTGCTTTGTCACTGAACGTTCTAACCCGGAACCCCTATCGGAACCCCTATTGAATTTTATTTTGCGTGTTTGTGGTGTCGCATACCTTGCTTCTGTTTTGGTTGACTGTTTTCTGTGAACGTTACATTTGATGTTTGTCTTGTATACGTACTTTTAAAGAACAAGTATAAACATGTTAAAGTAAAGTGTTTAGACATCACATGCAAACGTGTTGACGATAGGGCTAGCCTGATTTACACCCTTTAATATAGCAATTAATTCCAAACACAGAAATGCACACCTGCGAACTTGTTTTTCCAGACATTTTAGATTAATAAGGCGTTATAGAAATACAGTTTTGAACTAAGAATCATTTCCGTCAAAGCTTTTATGTACATATTAATATTAATTAGCTCCAGGAATTATATTTCTGAAATAGGAATTTCGAACAAGTTAGACGCAATCCCTGTCTTTTATCATACATAAGTATAAGCATTACTAATTAAAGAAAATGCCAGTATGATATAAAATAAATCTTCCAGACGGTTGCCTTGAAGATTATTTCTTTATAAATATTGGCCCAGTCGTTCAAAGATCGGCTAGCTTAATGTAGTGTAAACTTTCAAAGTACATTTTCTCATAAAATATGTTTTGTACTACTAAAAGTTTTTAATTTGCATTTCTTCTTAATAACATAGTACTTTTACGTGTACATTTATTGTAGGCATATTCATCGATGGGAAATTCAGAGGGATTTGAAATGTTTACTTAACGCTCGGTTAAGTTAACAAAAAGACGCAATAATCGAACGTGTGTGTGTGTGTGTGTGTGTGTGCGCGCGCGCGCGCGCATGCGTGCATTATTAAATATGACTTGCAACATACCGGCTTGCTTATACAAGAACTAGCGTAACAACGCGATTTTTTAAATCGTAAACAAAATCAAACGACATAGAATAGTGAATTTGTTAGATATTATTAAAGAGATAAAGTAGAATCTGTTGAAAAAAATATATTTACAACTGGTATTATAATTGTATCCCCATGTCTTATGCATGTCGCACCGGTTGAAGTGCTAGTAGTATCCCCATGCCATATGTATGTGACACTGGTTGTATCATTACTCATATCTCCATGTAAACAGCTGTTCACTTACCAATGGTTCCGGCTCTGTTTTAATCTGTCACATTAGATTGTATTTAGTGACAACATCGTTCAATGGTCACTTATCAGCGACTACATTTTTTTTTGATTTTTGATTTCGATGTTCCCCGAGCAAGATGTTTCGCAATTTATTCTTTTTTCCAGAGCTTGTTGTCAAGTTGATGGGATTTGTAACATTTGAGTATCTAGAAAGCTATTCCATCAGGGCTAACAACGTTACCATAAACTTGATTTTTGTTTGCATTTTTTTAATAACGTATCCGTGATCTAATTTTAAAATAGAAACGTAATTTAAGAACGCTTCTGCGACAAGGACTATCGAAACTGACTTCTACAGTGATATGATTTAAAACTTCTTCAGATCCTTGGTCATAATCAGTTTCTTACACTCTTTATCAAACTTGTTAGGCCAAGTATCAAACGAGGTTATGACTAAATCGTCTTGGTTAAGTGGTTGACAATTTGACAGTTCGCCACAATGCTTTTCTCTTTGCTATGGAAATACTGTGGAACCTATGACGCTATGATGACGTCCTAAATCCAGCAAGGGAAGGCAAGGTGTAATGTTTGTCTTCAATCTTGTCGTGCGTTATCGGTTTATTCTTTAATTGAGTACTTGCTTTGTGAAGTTCTAACCTTTATTGTTTAACATATTTTATCACATAACGTGTGGTGTGGGAGCGTATTAACACCATTCAATATTTTCGATATTAACATAACGTAAATGACGTCATGGACGTCACGTTAATGTAAGTTTTCTGACGTAATGTGACGTTATAAGTTATGTAATAAATAGAATCTAACATTCGTTCTCAATCATTATTGAATTTATTAAACTCTTTTAATAAATGCAATAATGAATGAGTGCTCATGTAAGATCTTCTATCAAATACTTACATTTGTGGTTTACCATATATACTCAACAACAAAAGAAACGTCCGCTGTACTGATTGTCTAGACAGCAAAACAGGAAAAAAATGATGATGTTTTATAAGAATAATTAGATAGACCGCAAACAATAGTCCAAACAAAGATGTTTTGAAAAGTTCAGTACACAAGGGTCAGGGAGTTAGCCCCCTTTTTGTTAAAACATGCATTTTGGCCACAAAAGAAAATTAAATCTATGAAAATTACCGAAATTTGTCCTAGACAATTCTATATGTTCTTTACCAAAGAAATCACGCAAAAAACATAACAAAGATTGTGTAGATGGCAGCTTTTGATTATCAGCAATCATCAAATTACCTCCCTTTAAAATGTCCATATCATCCATAAAACATTATTGCTTGGCACATTTGAAACTGTTTAATGGGATACTTAGTACTCACTTAAGTGTGCTTGCAAACATCAAACATTGTTTTATTAAAACGCTGTTTAAGCTTTTATACGCCCTCAAATCCTGGCTTATGAAAATACCAGCAAAAAAGTCGGACGTTTCTTTTTTTGTTCAGTATAACCTATTAATACTGCTTAGTTGTTAAAGGATACAGTATGGGAGTTATCTCTTTATTTACACTATCCCGTTTTAATGGAATAACAACAACAGGGTTATTATGCAGTTATTAACCCATCTACAGTCGGCCACTATGCTTTTATCGTTCTCTTGTGTGATGATTGGACAACCTAATGGGGTTCTTGAGAACATGAAAAGGAAGGTTTGTGCATGAACGTTCGTCCCTCAGGCGTGTTTGGTCGTAACCTAATGTGCATTTCAGGGTGCCTGGACGTCGAATATGAATCGAGATGTTGTTTTATTACTTTCTATATATAACCCTAGAAACAGACATGCGCAGACGACAATTAATAAAAATAACGCCGCCATGTTGTTTTATTTTTACAATGTAAACAGGCGGGGTTACAATGAATTTCATGCTTTGTGAAGCATAACGGATAGCTATGGTAAGATTGTAAAC
>JAWPHD010020642.1:0-31036 GCA_037043455.1 Cyrtodaria siliqua | reverse complement strand
TACTACAAGATCCAGTACGACTGGTCACAGACACCAAGGCACAGGATGCAATCGCTAAGCTCAAACAGGTTAGTCTAAATAGCAGAGAATTGGAATTTCTCATTCTGCGAACCTTAAGTTATTGATACTATGCGTGACTATTGTATACTGTATTTCCCCTAATAGTAGCTCCCGGGTGCTATGCAAAATTGTATACAAACTTGAAAGAAAAGGGTTTTAAAGTTATTGGGGGGGGTGGGGGGGGAGGGGGGGGGGGCGATGTGGGGGGAGGCAGGCAGGGGGGCTATATGTGTAAGAATTGACCAAAACAACACAGAAATATGTAAAAAAAATAAAATAAAAAACAAAAGTTGTTTCGATTGGGGTGGGGTGGGGGGGGGGGGTGGAGGGCGGGCGGGCGGGGGGAATGCAGTTGGGGAGAGGGGGCAACATAGCTATGTGTAAGAATTGACCAAAACAACACAGAAATATGTAAAAAAAAAAAGTTTAGAGTGGGGATGGGGAGGAGGGGGTGGGGGGGAGGGGGGGGGGGCAATATAGCTATATGTGTAAGAATTGACAAAAACAACACAGAAATATGTAAAAAAATATAATAGTTTCGAATGTGGAGGGTGGTGGTGTAGGCATGGGGGGAGGGCAACATAGGTATATGTTTAAGAATTGACGAAAACAACACAGAAATATGTAAAAAAAAATAAAAAAATAGAGTTTCGAGTGAGGGGAGGTGGAGGGGAGTGGGGGTGGCATTGGGGGAGGGCAACATAGCTATATGTTTAAGAATTGACGAAAACAACACAGAAATATGTAAAAAAATAAATAACAAGAGGTCAATGACCTTGAAGCTCTACTGATTGATTTTGATTTCAGGAAGTAGTCGCTACAAACTTGTTTTTTGAAAATTTATTTTTAGCCGTGGCGGCCATCTTGAATTTCCGGCCGAC
Source organism: Cyrtodaria siliqua (assembly GCA_037043455.1). Classification (NCBI taxonomy): domain Eukaryota; kingdom Metazoa; phylum Mollusca; class Bivalvia; order Adapedonta; family Hiatellidae; genus Cyrtodaria; species Cyrtodaria siliqua. The sequence goes on along the minus strand of JAWPHD010020642.1, from coordinate 30,095 downwards.
CTGAAATTTTGCTAGGATCAATTAGACATCAAGAGCAACATTCCTGTGAAGTTTCATGAAAATCCATCAAGTAGTTTCAGAGAAATAGTCGCTACAAGTTTTCATTATATAACTCTATGTAAACAAAGATGGCCGCTGACAGCCATGTTTAACATCGAATCAAAACGATTTTTGACAAGGACCAACATCATGTCATGCTGATCATTTTAGAAAAAGTCCCATATTAATATCACTTATAGTTTTCAAGAAGTAGTCGCTACAAACTTGTATTTTGAAAATCTATTTTTAGCCATGATGGCCATCTTGAATTTTCGGCCGACCTGAAATTTTGCTAGGATCAATTAGACATCAAGAGCAACATTCCTGTGAAGTTTCATGAAAATCCGTCCATTAGTTTCAGAGGAGTAGTCGCTACAAGTTTTCATTATATAACTCTATGTAAACAAAGATGGCCACTGGCAGCCATGTTTAACGTCGAATCAAAATAATGTTCGACTCGGATAACCATCATGTCATGCTGATCATTTTAGAAAAAGTCCCATATCAATATCACTTATAGTTTTCAAGAAGTAGTCGCTACAAACTTATTTTTGAAAAATATATTTTTAGCTGTGGTGGCCATCTTGAATTTCTGGCCGATCTGAAATTTTGTTAGGATCAATTAGACATTAAGAGCAACATTCCTGTGAAGTTTCAGGAAAATCCGCCAAGTAGTTTCAGAGTTGTATTCGCTACAAGTTTTTACTATATAACTCTTTTAAACAAAGATGGCCGCTGGCAGCCATGTTTAAAATTGAATCAAAACGATTTTTGACAAGGACCAACATCATGTCATGCTGATCATTTTAGAAAAAGTCCCATATCAATATCACTTATAGTTTTCAAGAAGTAGTCGCTACAAACTTGTATTTTGAAAATTTATTTTAGCCGTGGCGGCCATCTTGAATTTCCGGCCGACCTGAAATTTTGCTAGGATCAATTAGACATCAAGAGCAACATTCCTGTGAAGTTTCATGAAAATCCGTCAAGTAGTTTCAGAGTAGTAGTCGCTACAAGTTTTCATTATATAACTCTATGTAAACAAAGATGGCCGCTGGCAGCCATGTTTAACGTCGAATCAAAACGATTTTTGACAAGGACCAACATCATGTCATGCTGATCATTTTAGAAAAAGTCCCATATCAATATCACTTATAGTTTTCAAGAAGTAGTCGCTACAAACTTGTTTTTTAAAAACCTATTTTTAGATTTGGCGGCCATCTTGGATTTCAAATCAACATGAATTTTTGCTAGGATCAACTAGACTTCATGGGCAACATTTCTGTAAAGTTTCATGAATATCCATCCAATAGTTTCAGAGGAGTAGTCGCTACAAATAAAAGTTTACGGACGGACGGACAGACAGACAGACGGACGACGGACGCCGCACCACGGCATAAGCTCTGCTGATCTCTGAGGGCCACATGGAAGATTAGTTCACAAACTAAATGTGTTACCCTCAATAAATAAAGTCTATTATTATTATTATTTTCTCTGTTTTAACATAAGAGTTATATAGTAAAAACTTGTAGCGACTACTTTTCTGAAACTACTTGACGGAGTTTCATGAAACTTCACAGAAATGTTGCTCTTGATGTCTAATTGATCCAAGCAAAATTTCAGGTCGGCTGGAAATTCAAGATGGCCAACACGGTTAAAAATAGATTTTTAAAAAACAAGTTTTTAGCAACTACTTCTTGAAAACTATAAGTGATATTTTCTAAAATGATCATCATGACATGATGTTGATCCTTGTCAAAAATTATTTTGATTCAACATTAAACATGGCCGCCAGCGGACATCTTTGTTTACAAAGAGTTATATAATAAAAACTTGTAGCGACTACTCCTCTGAAATAACTTGACAGACTTTCATGAAACTTCACAGGCTTGATGTCTAGTCGATCCTAGCAAAAGTTCAGGCTGGCCCGAAATTGAAGATGGCCGCCAGGGCTGAAAATAGATCTAAAAAACAAAAACAAATTTGTAGCGACTACTTCTAGAAAACTATAAGTGATATTGATATGGGACTTTTTCTAAAATGATCAGCATGACATGATGTTGGTCATCGACGAAAATCATTTTGATTCAATGTTAAACATGGCTGCCAGGGGTCATCTTTATTTACATATAGTTATATAGTAAAAACTTATAGCTACTACTTCTCTGAAACTAGTAGACAGATTTTCATGAAACTTCACAGGAAGGTTACTCTTGATGTCTAATTGATCCCAGCAAAATTTCAAGTCAGCTGGAAAATCAAGATGGCTCCCACGGCTAAATATAGATTTTTAAAAAGAAATTTGTAGCGACTACTTCTTGAAAACTATAAGTGATATTGATATTGGACTTTTTCTAAAATGATCAGCATGACATGGTGTTGGTCCTTGTCGAAAACATTTTGATTCGACATTAAACATGGCTGCCAGTGGCTATCTTTGTTTACATAAAGTTATATATTAAAAACTTGTAGCGATTAGTCCTCTGGAACTATTTGACAGATTTTCATGAAACTTCACAAAAATGCTGATCTAGCTATCAAAACCTATCAGCAGAACTTCAAGGTCATTGACCTCTTGTTAAGAGGACATTGACCTCTTGTTAAGTTAGAGGATCTACAACTTAATGTCATGAACATATCTGAAAAGAAATCGATTAAAAACCATTTTAATTTCAATTTTAATACAAACATGCATTTTTAGTTATTCAGTAGCAGTTCCAAGTTAAAATAACAGGTCAGTCCACTGCTTGTTTTCGCATCAACAGGATGTCAGTTTGCTCTGAGTAAGCATCCCTGCAGTTAATTTGGAAATAAATCGTGTAATTCCAACCTGATATTTAGCATTATTTCATTTGATGATACCTAACTACTATTCTTGCATGATGGTCATACAATTTATTATCTTACTTTACATGGGTTTCCCAATCTCAAAATGTTGTTTCTAATCGAAGTTTGGAATTATAAGGATTCAACTAGGTTTGATGGAGTTTAATATGCAAGTGTAACTTTGCCGAAGCCCATATAAATTGATCAATAAGACCTTGGACTCAATGTGTGGGTCATTCTGCAAAGTTTACACACCAATACCATTAAATATGATCATAAACTAATGAAAAATTGTGTTAACAAACCTAGTCCGAAATGAAAATTGGAAACAGAATAATATTCCTTCTTAAATGTGTTCAATTCTATTTCAAAATTTTGGTTAAAAAAATATTAAAACAGGCAGGTGCATTCATTGATAGGTAAGCAGCTTGACAGATACTGGATTATACTGTACTTTTTGTTTCCAGATAAAGACAGGTTCATTAACAGTTACTGCAGAAGATGAAAGGAAAATACGAGTAGAGGCTTTACGAGCAATTGATGAGAAGAAAAAAGAAGCCATACAAGACATACAAGATGAGGGCAGTGAACAAATGGTACAAATTCAGAACACAGTTAAAACAGACTTACAAGCAATCCAAACAGAGGGAAGTAAACAAGCAGCACAACTTGTGGAACAGAAACAAGAAGCAACTGAGGTCATAAAGAAAGAGGGCAGTGAACAAATAACACAAATTCAGAACAGAGCTAAAACAGACTTACAAGCAATCCAAACAGAGGGAAGTAAACAAGCAGCACAACTTGTGGAACAGAAACAAGAAGCAACTGAGGTCATAAAGAAAGAGGGCAGTGAACAAATAACACAAATTCAGAACAGAGCTAAAACAGACTTACAAGCAATCCAAACCGAGGGAAGTAAACAAGCAGCACAACTTGTGGAACAGAAACAAGAAGCAACTGAGGTCATAAAGAAAGAGGGCAGTGAACAAATAACACAAATTCAGAACAGAGCTAAAACAGACTTACAAGCAATCCAAACAGAGGGAAGTAAACAAGCAGCACAACTTGTGGAACAGAAACAAGAAGCAACTGAGGTCATAAAGAAAGAGGGCAGTGAACAAATTACACAAATTCAGAACACAGCTAAAACAGAATTACAAGCAATCCAAACAGAGAGAAATAAACAAGAAGAACAAATTGTGGAACAGAAAAAAGAAACAACTGAGGTCATAAAGAAAGAGGGCAGTGAACAAATGGTACAAATTCAGAACACAGCTAAAACAGAATTACAGGCAATCCAAAGAGAAGCAGACACAGCTATTACAAGATTGGTTAGTCTGGAAAAGGTATCAGAGCAAACAACCATGGAAGAGAGAACAGGTAAACAGGCTTGTGTCCATATTTGGTTATTTACTCGAGTTAATGAGAGGACACCATCCGTTTCAACAATTATCACAAATTAAGGGGCAGTTACTCCAGCATTTCTGATGCAATCTGACTGGTTACCACACTTGACAATGATATTTTGCCCATAAGCATTGTGCCCAAGTTCGGTTAGATATCTATCAGAATCAATAATTGTTTGAACATTGTCAATTACAACTATTTTTCCTGATAACTCGGGGATTACTGGTGCAATCTGGCTGATTATCAAACTTAACCCATTATATTGAATAAACCCCATAAACATTGTCCAAGTCTGGTTGGTTGGTTGGATAGATGGATATTGTTTTATGTCATTTTCAGCACATTTCAGGCGATATAGGACAGTCGATTTTTAGCCGTTTTTTTGCATTACAGGGCGGGCAGACGGGCGGGCTTCAACATTTTGTGTTTTCTATATATCTCAGCATTACCATGTCCAATCTTCATTAAACTTTAACAACACCTTCCAAAATACGCGTTATGTTGAACTTTTTTTTAAGTTTGGGTGGGGGTGAAATTAAAGTTTTTGTTATATCTCAGCATTACCATGTCCGATCTTCATCAAATTTTAACAGTAGCTTCCTCTCATCAAGCAATGACCATACCCTGAAAACTAGGTCACTGTGACTGTGACCTACTTTCTTAAGCTTCATGTTTTTTGTTTAAGTTTTGGCGGGTGGTGGGGGGTTGAATTAAGTTTTTGTTATATCTCAGAATTACCATGTCCGATTTTCATCAAACTTTAAAAGCACCTTCCTCTCATCAAGCACTGACCATATCCTGAAAACTAGGTCACTATGACATAATTGCTCCAAAATATATCTTATGTTAACCTTTTTAACTTTGTTAGATGCGTATTAACATATTTTTTTTATATGTCAGCATTATCATGTCCAAATATTTTTTAAATCTCAGCATTGCCATGTGCAATTATTACAAAACTTGGACAGTAAGTTGTTGACATGTACCAAACATCATGCGCTGGAAATGAAAACTAGGTTTTCAATATTAAGGCATCCTCGCACTCCCAAAAAAACAATCTATTTAGAAAAGCTCTATTAGTTTCACCAAATGCACAGGCACTCATTTTGGAAAACCTGGTTTTAACGCCACCAGGTGTTTCTCTCTTGTTAGTGGTTAGAGCAGACCACCCACATTTTCCCAGGTAGAACCAGTACTGTATATCACCCACATCTGTAAGAAACGAAACTTACTTACAAGTCAAGCTCCTAGTTGGATTCAAACCGGCAGCAGTGAGAGGCCAGAAGGTTTCAAATTCAGTGTCTTGTGTCAAAGTTTGATTAGATTTTGATTAGCATTAAGTTATTGAGGGAACATTAAATCGATGCCTGTCACCTTCCCAACCACCTGCCAGCTCGTCGTGTGTGATCACATAAGGGTCAACTACAGGTGTATAAAAAGAACCAAATTCAGAATTCACTGTTCAATTTTAAACTGATTTATGTCGAGCCCGTTTAAGGGTCTCGACACGTTTACAGACCTCAACATACCGGTAGTGATCAAAATGTCATCCTAGTGTATGTGTGTCAGTTCATTCGTTCGCTAGTCATGCGTCAGACTTTCATTTATTTATATCTTCTTCATTTCACATACTCCACCAGAATGTTCCTTATCTGCATTTAACATTATGTGCAAAATTTGGGTCGCTGTGACCTACTATGTCATTTACGACAAATGTTCACCGTTTCTAAACCTACTGACGAGGTATATCTATAACTTACATATTTTGAGAATCCAATTTCTATAGACGCAATATAAATGGCTTTAACAAGCCAGGTCAAACTGCAAAACAGGAGCATCGAATAAAGAGTTACCAACTCATAATTCAATTTAAACATATTTAATCACATGTATTTTAAGAACCCCTGAATAAACATATACTTTTAATTGTAACCATTATTATATGACCTGAACACATGGATAGAATTTCGATAAAAAATGTTTTTATTGTGTAATTTTGCCGTTATTTAGTTTCTTTAATGACTTGAATTAAATCAAATTCTAAGTATGTAGGGATATTATATCTTATCATGGGATTGACTGGTGTTGGCCGAATCAAAATATAGTCCAATGTGGACTACTTCACCACAAGACTCGACATTTTTTAATAATACTCTCAACAACAATTCAACTTGATTCTCTTAAAAAACAATGTTTATACAATTCTTACGCTGAATATAAAGCTGGCTAGTTCTGAATTAAAAGTCCTTTAACTAAACTTGTACATTTTCTTTCACCAGTTCTGCAGAGAGAGCTCATCAATTTATACATGGAAAACTACCTTAAGACACCCGTGTCCCCTCTTGCACCAGATGTTGATGTAGAAATTTCAAAGTTGTATGTCAACCCTTGCATGAGACAAGTAGACCCACATCAAAACAAAAATGACCCTTGCATGAATCAGGAAAAACCAAACATAAAGTCATACAAAGACATATTTTACAAGGACTCGCGTCAATGTAAGAAAATCTACATAACAGGGGACGCGGGTATGGGAAAGACAACCCTTTGTCAAAGAATGATTTCCACATGGTGTACAGCTCACACAAAGCAGGAACCACCTGATCATTTATCTGGTGACGAGCAGGTTATGTTGAAATTCCCTTTCTTGTTCTACATTTCTCTACGGAATGCAGGAGCCGAGAGCAGCATCGAAGAGATGATCAGAACTCAGTTGCTGCAAGACCAAGAAAACCTATTATCCACGTTACTTCACAAAGAATCTGCAAACTGTCTCATCATCTTGGACGGTCTGGATGAGTGGACTCCGCCAAAACATCATCTTCCAAAATCTCCTGTAATAAATGCGGGACTTCCCATTAGAAACATCATGAATAAAAGCACAATAGTCGCCACAAGCCGGCCGTGGAAACTTGAAGTTCTCAGACTGACGACTTCAGAGATTGACCAACATCTTGAACTTGTCGGACTTGATGATGCTTCATCTTGGGAGCTCATAGAAAATGTAATTGCCATTCTAGATACCAAACAGCAACTACGTGAGTTCATCCAGTTGCTAAATGATAAAAACTTGAAGCATTTTAGAACTATACCCATCATTTTAAAGCAGCTCTTTTGTCTCTGGCATGATGGGAAACCTTTGGGAGAATCTCAATGCACTATATACAGTGGGATGATTAATTTATTGTTTGAACTGGCAGAGAAATGCCAAGCACATCCCCAAAATAAAAGAAGAAAGAAAAGGAAAGGGGTAAAAAATATGCTTCCAAAGTGCTTTGATGATGCAACAAAATGTCTAGAATTTGGACAATTAATAAGTTCACTTGGTAGGCTTGCATTTGAAACACTTTTTAGTCAAAAACAGGAATCATCACTTGTCTTTGAAAGTTCTCAAGCAGAGCTGCATGGAATGTCCAAAACAGAGATAGATTTCTGTCTCAAAATTGGAATAGTGACACAGAGCAAGATAATAAAAGGATGCACATCACAAATGAAAAGATTATCGTTCCTACACAAAACTTTTCAAGAGTTCCTGGCTGCTGTGTTTGTATCTATGAGTTGTGATCCTTCTCACAAGGTAGTTGACACCTTATGTCAGATCTGTAACTCTGTAGACAAAGTGTTTGAGATGTCAAAAGTGTTTGTGTTTATCAGTGGAATGAATCCTGAGATTGCCTACAAACTATCAGAACATATCTGGAAAGTGGCATCCTCCATTACACACAAGTACAGACAATGTATTGAAAACAAATGGTATCCCAAGACTGCCTGTGACGTGGTTGGAGATTATCCCAGTACATACAATTACAGTAAACGTATTGAAATTGAAAATGATTATTTGCAGTCTACAGTATCTAATATATTTCAACTCATGATAGATTGTAATAATGAAGGTTTACAAAATGGTATCAGGAGTCCGGTTGTGAAACTAGAAGACATTTTTATAGAAGTTGGCAAGGATGGCTTTGACCCTAAACTACTAAGGTGCAACATAAAATCAGTTCACTTGATAATAATGTTCCATGAGATGCAAAGTGAACTCCGTGAAATTCTAAAGCAGATTTCCTCACTGCAGAAATTAACAATTATTACTAATAAATCATCATCAAGTGCAGACACTATATTTTCTCTACTGGGCAAATCAAAGGAAACATTATTTACATTACAATTGTGCCCTATAAATATATTGGATATGTCAAAACTACCAGCTGAGGACTTTTCTAACATGATGCCAACTGTAAACAACTTGAAAAGACTCTGTTTTTGCAATATAAGACTGAATCACAATCAACTTGACTCTTTGATGGCACATTTAACACAGGCAGTAGGACTGATACAGCTATATCTTTTTGATTTGGTGTGCACCGACTGTAAAAAAGATTGCAGATGTTCTTTAGATTTAACAACCCATCAACAACTAGAAGATCTAAGGTTAGATCTGCAAGGGAGAACAGAAGTGAACACATCACAATTACGGCACTGCACATTATACAAGTTAAAAGGCACGGTACCGTTACTGGAATGTCTCCTCAAAGGTGCACCCAATTTGCAAACATTACATATTATTAACATCGAAAATGTTGAATCTAACCATTGTAGGCCTATTGACACTGAAGAAATTGTAACTCTTGCAATATGTCTGCTTACTCTAGAGAATGTCAGGACAATATCACTTCACAGAATAGACTTTGGTGAAACAGAATTAAAGTTGTCAACCAGGATGAAGAATCTTGAAAACATTTACTTGTATAATGTACAAATGCCATTTATAACACTGTGCAGATTTGTGGACAGTATACCACACACAGAGCGCTTGGTGACAGTTGCCATTCATGATCTACAAATCAAACCACAAAAGAAGGCTGAAGAAGCAATAAAACATATTAAATCTTGTGCAAGGTTTGAAGTGTTGACAAGCTCAGAGGTGGGGTTAAACATGAAACTAGGAAACATGAACATAAAGTTTAGGACAAAATGAGCTGACAAAAAATAAAGTATTGACAATAAATTCTGCTGATAGAGAGACTGTGTTCAACCTGACATAATTTACTGTATAAGCTCCACGTTATTAGATACCAGCATGTAACCAATTAGTCTGGTTTCTTACCTGGTCACTCAACAGTTTATCAACTAATTGATATTTATAATCAAATATGCAAGCGATTGATGAAAACAAATTTACATGTATGGTATTTGTTGATATATCCAAAGCTTTCGATCGTATCTGGCACGCAGCTTTAATTTTTAAACTCCGACAACACGGCATTCTAGGCAACCTTATTAACTGGATAAATAATTATATAACTGATCGCAAACAAGGAGTTTTCGTTGGTTCTTCCTTTTCTGAAATAAAATCTCCAAATGCCGGCGTACCCCAAGGCTCTGTTCTAGGACCATTATTGTTTTTAATTTATATAAACGACATAGCTGATGCATTGCTTAGTACAACAAGGCTATTTGCTGATGACAGTTCTATTGCGGTATCTACATCCGACTTAGATTATATGGAAACTACAATTAATGAGGACTTGTGTAAAATATCAAATTGGTCAAAGCAATGGCTAGTAAAATTTAATCCATCTAAAACTGAAGTCATTTTCTTTTCACTTGCAAACAGAAACCGTCCGTCTTTGATATTTGAAAATACTCAACTTAACTTTGTTGACCATCATAAATATCTAGGAGTAACCCTTAGTCATGATGGGTCCTGGCATCAACATATTTCAAATATTGTAATATCTGTGTCTAAGGTATTAGGTTCCATGAAATTAATGAAATTTAAATGAAAACATCAAACGCTTAATCAGATATATAAATCTTACCTTCACCCTATTTTAGAATACGCGGCTATATATAAATGGGATAGTTGTACAAATTATGAAAAAGATAACTTAGAAAAAATACAATATGAAGCCGCGTGAATAGTTACTGGCCTGACTCATTCTGTCTCTATACAAAAATTGTTAACTGAAATTGGTTGGGTCTCTCTGGCCGATAGAAGACACATCCAAAAGTTGATAATGACCTTTAAGTTTAAAAATGGAGATTTACCGAGTTACTTGAATGAAATATTCCCTGCAACTATTTCGGAATCGAATCCTTACAACTTGAGAAACAGTTCCAACTTCGTTACTTTACCTAGAAGAACAGAACTGTTTTCGAGATCAATCTTACCATCATCTCTAAAACTTTGGAACAAACTTGATATTAACATTCGCGAAGCACCATCCCTTTCGAGTTTTAAAACTAGACTTAACAATTACTTTAAACCACCGATAGTACCCCAATACTACATATTGGGTGATAGATACCTTTCAGTTTTACATGCGCATTTGCGAAACAATTGCAGCAATTTAAACGCTGATCTCTTTCTTAATCATTTGAGGGATAATCCCAATTGTATATGTGGTGATGGTTTTGAAGATGTTGAGCATTATTTGTTTAGATGTGTAATTTTCAGAAATGAAAGACGGCAATTATTTTTAGACACTCGTATATTTCATCCTTTAAGTACTCATAAACTTTTATACGGCATCGACCAACTAACGGACGAGGGAAATCATATTCTGTTTACTCAAGTTCAAAACTATATTAAAAACACTAAACGATTCCAAAATCCTTAACTTTGTATCATGCAATATAACGTTGTATTTTGTCTATATCAACTGTCGCTATGTTTTATCAGCCTGAACGGGGATATTGTGGTGTTATTTCGGTGGAGATTGCATGGGGGTAGAATGGCACGGCAGAGTTTAAATTTTTGGATTTTTTTTTTTTTATTATTATTATTTTCTTCGTTTTTCCTTATCAAATTTATATTTAAATGTATTGTTACAATTTCAAACCGATAATCAAATACACTTTTTCAGCCACTATGGAGAGAACTGTAACTAATGTTGTAATAACTTGTAGTTCAATCCATTTGCATATGTTTCTATGAGTATTGTGATGTTGAATTGATGTATTGTAACATATCTGCAATAAAATATTATTAAACTATTAGTAACCAACTTATGTATTTAAAATGGAATTAAAATGTTTTCGTTACATGCCATACAAATATGTAACACATAATTATGTAACAGTCTATTAAATCAATTTAGAATTATTTTTTGTTTAGTATTTGCCTCATCATAAAATCAAATTACTCATTACTCAAAAAGAAATGCAAGTGTGTTCTCAGAACAGAGCGAGTCAGTCCTACAGTATATAGGTGACAATCAATATGTTCTTAGAACACAGTGTTTTATTTTGTATAAAACGGATATTTGAAGTGTTTGCATTACTCATACATTACTCATAAAGTAATGAGTTTCTTGATTTTTTGATATGGCAAATTCTAGACAAAAAATAATTCTAAAATGATTTAATAGACTGTTATAGGTAAATCAGATGAATGTATGTTAATTAGAAACAAGACTGCCAAATTCACACAATATACGCCCGTCATAGATATGGAATTCATATTTATATGACCATCATCGGCATGTCCAAATTTACCTTGATTATGCCCTAAGCTTCAAGATCGGCAATTTCAAAAATCAAAGGGCCATAACTCTGGCACAATAGGTGCATGGTAACTGGTTATCGACCTTGACTGAGATATTATGTCCATAAACGCTGTCCCCAAGTTTCGCCAAGATCGGTTTGTTAGTTTGTTTGTATGGTGTTTTACGTCATTTTTAACATATGTAATAAGGTTATATATGACGGTCAATTTTTTTTGTGGTGGAGGCAGATCACCCACTTTTCCTGGGTAGAACCAGTAATGTACACCTCCCGTCATCAATAAGAATCGACACTTATAAAACATCTCACAAGTTGAGCTCCCAGTGGGATTCGAACCCGCAGCAGTAAGAGGCGAGAAGGTTTACAACGCAACGTCGTTAACCACTCAGCCACGGAGACACCAAGATCGGATTATAAATGTTAAAGTTATTGAGCAGGAACCGAAAAAATCATCAATTTTAAAAAATCCAAGAGCCATTACTCCGCACTATGGGCCAATGTGACTGGTTATCGAACTTGACCGAGATAATATACCTTAAACATTGTACCCAAGTTTCGTCAAGATCGAATTTTGTTGAAGCTATTTAGCGGAAACTGAAACAAGAGGCTCAAGAGGGCCGGTGGACGCTCTACTGGCTAGTATGGCTCTTATAACATCAATGAAGCGAGTGACTATCGTCTTAAGGACACATTTCGCAACGCTACTTGGTCATTGAAAAAGCATGGGAAGCTTGAATATTTACAGCCAGCACGCTTCATGGCTGATCAACTCAGTTATATAAATGAGGCCCGCTATTAGTTTTTTATTTGTATAGCATTGCTATATTGAGGGTAAGAATAGCTTAACAACACTTTGTAATTTACTTTAATGAAGAAATATATGTTCATAATTTAGCTTTTGAATACAAAGCTTATCTGGTATTTCTTAATTGTTTTTAGACCAAAAATCAGACCATAAGACAATAAATATACAACATTCTTTAATGTGTTATTATGTTACAAATGCTTTATTGGGTGGGCCTCATAATCTGAAGAAAAATTGAATATCACACTTTGCTCATGAAATTGTATGGCTAACAGTGATTTACAGAATTCTCTCCCCCACAAATACAATAGGCTTGAAATATGTCCTTAAAGCTGTACAGTCCCTATTTTAACTGGTTATAACTCATGAATATGAATGAGTCACGTGTGAAGTAGTTTCAAATCGACAAACACCCCAAAAGTCGGTATATAAGGAGAAATCGATACGTAAAATTTCACATTTTTATTTAGCCTCCGTACAGGTAACATCGATAAATATACGGTCCAGAATATATGTGATAATTTTTTTTTTGCCCGGAACGGGATTTGAACCACAGCCTTGCACTTGTAATTTTTGAAAGATGTAAGCTGAACCTCTAGACCACTGCGATTTATTGGTATTTTGTAGCATTTTTAACACTAAATAGGCATTACGTAATAACAAGAGCGTGCACACAAACTCATAAAGCGCTAAATAACAAGTCGAGATATGGTTGATTTGAGGCGAAGTATTAGTTTCATATTGATAAGATACAGTATTACACCAGGCAATGTTAATTTACACGTGCGACAATATGGACTGCATATTTATTGATCCATCATTAGTTGCGTTCAAATATGTTAAGTTATTTTGCCTCATAATATATGGTAGTTAGTATACTATTTTCTCAAGTAGCGTTGTAGTTCAGTGGTTAGAGCACAGGACTTGAAATCAGAAGGTCGTGTGTTCGAGCCCCGAAAGAAGCTAACTTTTCTTTTACCTATTACCTGTGTATAGGTACGATGTGCACTGGTCGATGTATATACAGTAAATGATTTCCTTCGCTATATTTGCTCGCTTAAATACCCGATTTCGACATGAGCTGGTGAACATGAAGTTACAAATAAAGACACGCCTACAAAGAAGAAATAGATTGATATAGGGACTCTGTAGCTTTAAAGAGGCAAAATATAGCATTTTTAACTAAATCAAGAGCCACAACTCCACCATTACTGGTCCGATCTGGCTGGTTTTCGAACTTGGCCAGTAGAAATAATAAAAATAAAAATAAAATAAAAATAAAAATAAAAATAAGTAAAAAATAAAAAATGTAAAAAAATAAAAATTTAAAAAAATAAAGAAATATAAAAATAATAAAAGAAAAAAAGTCAAAAAATCTGGTAAAGTTTGGTAAGGATCAGATGAAAAATGAAGGCCCTATCGTCTTAACAAGGCAAAATATAGCATATTTAACAAAATCAAGGGCCATAACTCCGCTGTTACTGGTCCAATCTGGCTGGTTTTCGAACTGTCCGAGCTTTCATTGACATTAACAATATGCTAAAGTTTGGTAAAGATCAGATGAAAAGTGAAGGCGTCTTAACGAGACAAAAGTTAACGACGGACGATGGTGAAGGACGACGATGAACGACAGACGACGGACAACTCAGCATACCATAAGCTCTGCTGGCCTTTGGCCAGAAGAGCTAAAAATGAAGGCCATATTGTGTTAACGAGGCAAAATATAGCATTTTTAACTAAATCAAGGGCCATAACTCCATTTTAACTGGTCCGATCTGGCTGGTTTTCGAACTTGTCCAAGCTTTCATTGATAGTAACAATCTGATAAAGATGAGGTGAAAGATAAAGGCCTTATCGTCTTAACAAGGCAAAATTTAGCATTTTTAACTAAATCAAGGGTCATTACTCCACCGATACTGGTCCGATCTGGCTGGTTTTCAAACTTTTCCAAGCTTTTATTGATATTAACAACCTGTTAAAGTTTGGTAAAGATTGGATAAAAATTGAAGGCCCTATCGTCTTAACGAGAAAAAGTTAACGGATGACGGACGTCGGATGACGGATGACGGACGACGGACAACTCGTCATCCCATAAGCTCTGCTGGTCTTTGAAATTGCTCCAGTTATATTAGATTTATAGATATTTATAATTCAATTTCAGATATCCATAAATCAATTTATAGATGCCTTTAAATTAATTATGGATATCCATAAATACCTTTATCTTATATTCACATTATAGGTATCCATAATTTAGTTATGGATATCTATATACAGTGATTAAATAGTAAAACGGCCCCCATAGATATGCATAATTCAACTCAAATATAGATATCTTAGGTTCGATTTCAAGATATCAATAATTCCATTTAAGAGATGTATAAATCAATTTATAGATATCTATAATTCATATCTTTAAATCGCTTCGAATTATAGATATCTATATATCAGTTTATTCAGCCGTGGAATTAATAGCCGATCCTTTACATTTATCCTGCAGGAGACCAGATTGTGGACATTGAATGCATTAAATTATAGATATCATTAATTCAACGGTATTTATGGAAATCCATATTTCATTTAAAGATATCTATAAATTAATTTACGGATATCTTTAATTGAATTATAGATATCTATAAATCTAATATGACATTTATAAATGCTTGTCAATTAATGATACCTTAATATGAATTATGGATATCCATATTTAGAATATAAGATATTTATAAATAATTAATGATATCTATAAATAACTCAATTATGGATATCTATAAATAGTGAATAAATAGTAAAATGGCGTCCCATAGATATCCATAATTCATTTTAAGATATATATAAATCAATTTATAGATATCTTATATTTGAATTATAAATATCTTTAATTAAATTGTGGATATCTATAAATAGTGATTAAATTGTAAAATGGCGCCCCATACGGAAGCGTTACAGCTTCAAGAATTACGCTATCAAATCAATGGAATAGAATTAAACTTTACACTCTATGCCGAATAAATATCAGTGTACTAATGACCCTGTATTCCCTATGCTGTGTTGACACTAACCATTCCTGAGGTAGCGTGGCAGATCCAAATGGCTTATTTATAGCAGAGGATTGGTATTGTTTATGTAAACACAAGATTTAACAAGAAATGTCACAATAAGTGACAAATGCCCCCGAAGTGACCTGTAAGTGTGACCTTGACCTTGGAGACGATTGTATAGACGAACAGACTATGAACTTTGATCTCTAAGTGTGACCTTGACCTTGGAGCCACGGACCTGGATTTTGTGCGCGACACGTCGTCTTGTTGTGGTGAGCAATTGTGCGAAGTTATTTGAAAATCCATCCATTATTGTCAGAGTTATGAAGCGGACACGAGTGTACAGACGAACGGATTTTGACCTTTGACCTCTAAGTGTGACCTTGACTTTGGAGTCACAGACCTGGAATATGTGTGCGACACGTCGTCTTGTTGTGGTGAGCAATTGTGCAAAGTTATTTGAAAATCCATCCGTTATTGTAAGAGTTATGAAGCGGACACGAGTGTACAGACCAACGGATTTTGACCTTTGATCTCTAAGTGTGACCTTGACCTTGGAGCCACGGACCTGGATTTTGTGCGCGACACGTTGCCTTGTTGTAGTGAGCAATTGTGCGAAGTTATTTGAAAATCCATCCATTATTGTCAGAGTTATGAAGCGGACACGAGTGTATAGACGAACGGAATTTGACCTTTGACCTCTAAGTGTGACCTTGACTTAAGAGCCACGGACCTGTTTTTTGTGAGCGACACGTCGTCTTGTTGTGGTGAGCAATTGTGCGAAGTTATTTGAAAATCTATCCATTATTGTCAGAGTTATGAAGCGGACACGAGTGTACAGATGAACGGACAGACGGTGCGATAACTATATGCCACCCTTCGGGGGCATAAAAAGTTAGCATACCTTTTTAAAGATGCATATGTTTCCTATTAACAGCTGGGCTCATCGGGTGATTTTAATACAAAGCTGACGGTAATAACAGTTAGTGCTCCAAATATAAGCTCTGATTTCTTCAATATTATCTGCTCGCTTCCATACCATTTTTAAACAGTGGTCAACAACCGACTATAGAAATACCAATTATTGTATAAACCAGTCGACAACAAATTGATATGTAAAAAAGTCTGTTTGTATTGAATAGCGCTACACATCGGTAGCAATATCCATGTCAAAGCCCACATGCTTTTGAAGAAGTCTGTCTGTGTGCATTACTTTTGCTTCACAAGATATTATTCAGCAACTAGTTCTAACAAATACGCAGACTTTTAATTGATGAATAATGGATTACTAATTGTAGTAGAATGTAACAAGTAATGTTATAACTGCCTGCATTAAATGCATACAGCAAAAATCATCAAACCGGAATCCAAACGCGATATGCATAACTAGGCATCATACCGATGCTTCCGGCCAGCTTCTGTCAAAATCCAACAAGCGGTTTAAGAGAAGTAGTGGCAACAACAAAATTAAAGTGAAAATTTCAAACGGCCATAACTCCAACAACAAGAGGGCCAGGATGGCCCTAGATCGCTCACCTGGTAATCATCGGCAATACGTCTGGTGTGTCTAGCCTGGCATGAGTATTTTTTACTTTGTCCCACTTTCTTCTATGAATGAGATTTCATAACAAGAGGCCCAAGAGGGCCTGTGGACGCTCTACTGGCTAAAGATAAAGTTTATGTATAAGGGGTCATAACTCTTTTAAATATCAATCAACCAGAACATGGCGAAGACATACGCAACTAGGCTTGGTACTTATCATCCCTGACAAGTTTCGTTGAAATCCAGCCAGAGGTTCAGGAGAACTAGTCTGTACAAAGTTAGTGTATCAAAACCTTTAAGGGGTTATAACTCTGCCAAAATTCATTCAACCAGAACAGGGCAATGATAGGTGCAACTAGGCTTGGTACTGATCATCCCCACCAGGATTTGTTGAAATCTGGGAAGGAGTTCAGAAGAGACTAATCTGGACAAAGTTTGTCTATTAAAACATATAAAGGACCATAACTCTGCCAAAAAATCATTCAATCGGAATATGGCAAATATGTACAACTAGGCTTGATACAGATCATCCTTGTCAAGTTCCGTTAAAATCCAGCCAGAGGTTCAGGAGAACTACCGCGGAAAATCTTTGTGTATCAAAAACCTTTAAAGGGCCATAACTCCACCAAAAACCTGTAAACCGGAACGAGACGATGACATGCACAATTAGGCTTGGTGCTGATCATCCCTGTAAAGTTTTGTTGAAATCTGGCAAGGGGTTCAGGAGAACTAGTCCAGACAAAGTTTGTGTATTAAAACTTTACCAAAAAAAGGAACATGGCGATGATTTGCACAACTAGACCTGGAACTGATCATCCCTAAAAAGTTTCGTTTAAATCTGGCCAGGGGTTCAGGAGAACTAGTCAGGACAATGTTTGTGTATTAAAACCATTAAAGGGCCACAACTCCCCAAAATCATTCAACCCGAACACGGTGACGATATGTACAATGAAGCTTGCTACTGATCATCCCTCAAAAGTTTCACTAAAATCCGGCCAAATGAAGGCCCTTTCGTCTTAATGAGGCCAAAATATAGCATATTTCAGCTGTTTTACGAACTTGTCCATGATCTCAGTGATATACAGCGATTTGCACAACTGGAATTGAATGTTGTTTAATGGCTCATCAACACAGTATAGGTTATTTAGAGCTGCCCCAGAGAAAGTGGAAGGATACATAGGAATCCGGGAACCGTGCCCTACTCTTATTATCGAATAGATTCCTATGGTTCTTTAACATGCTGGAAGGATAGACCGATTCACGTATCTTACCGATGCTTCCAGCCAAGTTTTGTCGAAATCCAACAAGGTGTTTAGGAGGAGTAGCGCCGACAAGATATTTAAAGTAAAAATAAAAATGTTAAGGGGCCGTAACTCCGTCAAAATCAACAACCGAAAACAATAATAAAAAAAAACAAAAAAAACTCTGTAAGTTTGGTTAAGATTGCTTGTATCGTATTAACAACATGTAAAACAATTCAGGGACCATAACTCTGGTGTTACTAGTCCGATTTGCCTATTATTGAACTCGTTCCGAGATCTTATGGTCATATACAATCTGTGCAAGTCTGGTTAAGATTGCTCAAGTAATGTGGCCTCTATCGAGTAAACAAGCTAAATGTTGACGACAGACGACAGAAGACGGACGAAGAGTGGCCACAATAGCCCACCCTTGAGCACTTCTTGCTCAGGTGAGCTAAAAATCATCAAACCGGAAAACAAACAAAATATGCAGAACTAGACATTATAATAATTCTTCCTACTAAGTTTCATTGAAATCCAACAAGCTGTTTAGGAGGAAAAGCGGCGACAACAAATTTAAAAGTGAAAAGTCAAAGGGCCATAACTCCGTCAAAAATTATTAATATGTAACACAAACACGACATGCAGAACAAGACATTATACCGATGCTTCCTGTAAAAAAAAATCAGCAAAATCCAAAACGCTGTTTAGGAGGAGTTGCGGCGACATCCAATTTAAAGTGAACATGTCAAAGGGCCATAACTCCTTCAAAAATTATCGAACCGGAACACAAATGCGATAAGCAAAACTAAACCAATGCTTCCTGTAAATTTTCGGTGAAATTCAACCAGTGGTTTAGGAGGTGTAGCAGCGACAACAAATTTAAAGTGAAAATGTCAAAGGGCCATAACTGTCAAAAATCATCGAACCGGAACACAAACGCGATATGCACAACTAGACATTATACCAATGCTTCCTGTATAATTTTGGCGAAATCCAACATGCGGTTTAGGAGTAGTAGCGGCGACAAAAATTTAAAGTGAAAATGTCAAAGGGCCATAACTTCGTCAAAAATCATCGAACCGGAACACAAACGTGATATGCACTAGACATTATACCAATGCTTCCTGTACATTTTCGGCGAAATCCAACAAGCGATGGCAACAACAAATTTAAAGTGAAAATGTCAAAAGCCATCTCCGTTACAAATCATCGAACCGAAAAACAAACGAGATATGCACAACTAGACATTATACCAATGCTTCCTGTAAATTTTCGGCGAAATCCAACTAGCGGTTTAGGAGGAGTAGCGGCGACATTTGTGACAGACGGACGGACAAACACAGCAAAAACAATACGTCTCCTCCACTATTAATCAAAAATGCATATTATATCATATATCTTTAAACAGTTATACCATAAGCTTCCAATAGATCTGTTGACTAAGAAAACAAGAGTGCCAAGATGATCACCTGAGTACTGGCCCATTATCAAATTTCTTCGAAATCTTATGGTCATATACAATCTGTGCAAGTTTGGTTCAGATTGTTCAAGAAATGTGGCCTTTGTTGTGTTAACACCATTAAAGACACTGACAATGGTTTGTAAACATCAAATACAAAATGAAGGTACTAGAGTGTAACCCCTGGGGCAGGGCCAAATGTACATGTAATATAGGAGAGCTGTGTGCCTTGTGGTTTCAGAGAAGAAGATTTTTTTCAGTTTTTCTCTATACAAGCCTATGTAAAACTGTGATCCTAGGGGCGGGGCCAAATTGAGTTCCTAGTAGGATTTGAACCTGCAGCAGTGGGAGAAAAGAAGGTTTACAACGCAACAACAGAAACCACTTTTCTATCTTTAGTAACAATGACTTTGACCTTGACCTCAGTGACCTGAAATGCAATTCCAAGCTCCATTTCCATACAAGCTACCTACACCAAATTTGATCCATATCTGATTCCTAACTTAAGTTATTGCTCGGAAACCATTTTTCTATATTTAGTAATAGCGGCCTTGACCCGAGTGACTTGAAATGCAATCCTAACCTTCCTTTCCATATAAGCTACCTAAACAGCAAGTTTCGTCACAATATCTCACTCCTAACAAAAGTTATCCAGCAGAAATCATTTTTCTGTTTTAAGGAACAGTATCACAATCCTAACAAAAGTTATTGAACCATAAGTTTGATGCATGCCCACCTGCATACCCGCCAAATTTTCAGTCAGGAACACATCACATCACATTATGTTATCCATTTAACAATATTCAGTCTGGATCACATCAACTGATGTTATTTTACTTAAAAATTTTCAGTCAGGATCACATCACATTATCTACTTAACAATCTTCAGTTATGACCTCATCACCCTATGTTATACACTGAACAATCTTCAGTTAGGACCTCATCACCCTATGTTATACACTGAACAATCTTCAGTTAGGACCTCATCACCTTATGCTATACACTGAACAATCTTTAGTTAGGACCTCATCACCCTATGTTATACACTGAACAATCTTCAGTTAGGACCTCATCACCCTATGTTATACACTGAACATTCTTCAGTTAGGACCTCATCACCCTATGTTATACACTGAACAATCTTCAGTTAGGACCTCATCACCCTATGTTATACACGGAACAATCTTCAGTCAGGACCTCATCACCCTATGTTATACACTGAACAATCTTCAGTTAGGACCTCATCACCCTATGTTATACACTGAACAATCTTCAGTTAGGACCTCATCACCCTATGTTATACACTGAACAATCTTCAGTTAGGACCTCATCACCTTATGTTATACAATGAACAATCTTCAGTTAGCACCTATCACAATATGTTATACACTGAACAATCTTCAGTTAGGACCTCATCACCTTATGTTATACACTGAACAATCTTCAGTTAGGATCTCATCACCTTATGTTATACACTGAACAATCTTCAGTTAGGACCTCATCACCCTATGTTATACACTGAGCAATCTTCAGTTAGGACCTCATCACCCTATGTTATACACTGAACAATCTTCAGTTAGCACCTATCACAATATGTTATACACTGAACAATCTTCAGTTAGGACCTCCTCACCTTATGTTATACACTGAAAAATCTTCAGTTAGGATCTCATCACCTTATGTTATACACTGAACAATCTTCAGTTAGGACCTCATCACCAGTTGTTATACACTGAACAATCTTCAGTTAGGACCTCATCACCTTATGTTATACACTGAGCAATCTTCAGTTAGGACCTCATCACCCTATGTTATACACTGAACAATCTTCAGTTAGGACCTCATCACCTTATGTTATACACTGAACAATCTTCAGTTAGGACCTCATCACCCAATGTTATACACTGAACAATCTTCAGTTAGGACCTCATCACCTTATGTTATACACTGAACAATCTTCAGTTAGGAACTCATCACCTAATGTTATACACTGAACAATCTTCAGTTAGGACCTCATCACATTATGCTATACACTGAACAATCTACAGTCAGGATCACTCTTCAGTCAGGATATATTATGTTATCTACTGAACAATCTTTTCTCAGGATCACTTCATCTACTAAATAATCTAAAGTCAGACGCACTTCATGTTATCTACTAAATAATCTAAAGGCAGGAGCACTTCACATTATCTACTAAATAATCTAAAGTCAGGAGCACTTCACATTATCTAATAAATAATCTAAAGTCAGGATCACTTCATGTTATCTATTTAACAATCTTCAGTCAGGACCTCATCACTTTATGTTATACACTGAACAATCTTCAGTCAGGAATCATGTCACATTATCTACTTAACAACTTTCAGTCAGGATCACATCACATTATCTACTTTACAATCTTCAGTCAGGATCACATCACATTATCTACTTTACAATCTTCAGTCAGGATCACATCACATTATATTCTTTACAATCTTCCGTCAGGATCACATCACATTATCTACTTTACAATCTTCAGTCAGGATCACATCACATTATCTACTTTACAATCTTCAGTCAGGACCTCATCATCTTATGTTATACACTAAACAATCTTCAGTTAGGACCTCATCACCTTATGTTATACACTGAACAGTCTTCAGTCAGGACCTCATCATCTTATGTTATACACTAAACAATCTTCAGTTAGGACCTCATCACTTTATGTTATACACTGAACAATCTTCAGTCAGGACCTCATCACTTTATGTTATACACTGAACAATCTTCAGTCAGGACCTCATCACTTTATGTTAGTTACTTAACAATCTTCAGTCAGGACCTCATCACCTTATGTTATACACTGAACAATCTTCAGTCAGGACCTCATCACTTTATGTTATACACTAAACAATCTTCAGTCAGGACCTCATCACTTTATGTTATACACTGAACAATCTTCAGTCAGGACCTCATCACTTTATGTTATACACTGAACAATCTTCAGTCAGGACCTCATCACTTTATGTTATACACTGAACAATCTTCAGTCAGGACCATATCATGCTATTTACTTTAAATTGTTCAACTATTTAAAAAACAAAACATGGACATATTCAAAGCATTTTAAAAAGAAGGTAAGAAAAAGCACTTCTATGGTGTTGCCTAGCAACCATTAAAGTACCAACCTTCACCTTTACAATAAGTTCATCCTCTTCTATAGAGTCTGGAGTCTTGGGTATCATGTACTCCGGATGTGGGTCTGTATCGGTACTGGCAGGAGTCGGGTTAATGTCTGCCAAATATAATATAAACATATCTAATTAGTCAATTCTACATTTTGATCAGTTACTAAAGTAATATTCAACTGATAAAAAACACACTAAATAAGCAACGCTACAGCTGACAGAACAGATGAAGTCTAAAATATGTATTTTGCAGTTGTGAAGCTGAGTATGACATTCAATAGTCCGGTTTAACTGGAGATCCACTAGATATACCAGTCTACCGAGTTAACAGAAATATGAAAAACAAAACAAAACAAATATTCAGAATATGCTCAAAGAGAAAAAAATTTGGCTTGAGGCAGTAGGTTAAAATAGCTTTGAGTCTTACAAAAAAAGTATTTTTTCAATTTCTTATTCACCAACTTAACTAACTTTTGCTCAACAAAGAATGAATATGAAAATTTCCATTATGCATCATTATTCATGAAGACATCATTATTCTCTGATTTATAAACTATCACTGAAGGTAATTAATACCAAACACGTACCCCACAACGATATGCATATCTCAACTTCATACTGATGCTTCTCACAATGTTTGATGAAAATCCATGAAGGAGTTTTTCCATGGAAAAATAGCGCAGAAAACAAATTTCCGAGAAGAATTCAAGGAGCCAGAACTCAATTAAAAATCACTGGAACGGAACCCGACAATGATAGGCACATCACCTATCATACTGATACTTCTCATAAAGTTTCGTGAAAATTCATCATTGGTTTATGAAGAAATAGCGCAGAAAATATTTTTATGTGGAAATTATTCAAAGGGCCATAACTCCGTCAAAAATCATCAAACCGGAAACCCACAATGTTATGAGCATCTACTTCCGACTCGTTGACTTGGATGTATGTTGACTGTCTTCAACCATGGACTTACTACAGCCAGTTATCAGAGCACATTTATACTGACACTTCTCACAATGTTTGGTGAAAATCCATCAAGGCATTATGGTGAAATAGCAGTGACAATATTTTTGTGTGGAAATATTCAAAAGGCCATAACTCTGTAACAAATCATCAAACTGGAACGCGACGATGATATGCGCATCTCCACTTTATCCTGATGCTTCTATTAAAATGTTTTGTGAAAATCCATCAAGGGGTTATGGAGAAATAACGCGGACAATATTTTCGTGTGAAAATATTCGAAGGGCCATAACCCCGTCAAAAAACATTGAAACGGAATGAGACAAAGGTATGCGCATCTCCGCTTCATACTGACTCTTCTCACAAAGTTGGGGGAAATCCATCAAGGCCTTATGGAGAAATAGCGCTGACAATATATTTTTTGTGTGAAAATATTCAAAAGGCCATAGCTCTGTCACAAATCACGGAACTGAAAGAAGACGATGATATGCGCATCTGCACTTTATCCTGATGCTTCTATTAAAATGTTTCATGAAAATCCATCAAGGGGTTATTGAGAAATAGCGCAGACAAGATTTTCATGTGAAAATATTCGAAGGGCCATAACTCCATCAAAAACCATTGCACCAGAATAAGACAAAGTTTGCCGTTCGGCTTACAAAATACTACATGCAGAACTTTGGTCCACTCTGCTAACAAGTTGCTACTTACAGCAAAGTTTGCCGTTCTGCATACAAAATACTACTAGCATCACTTTGGTCCACTCCACTTACAAGGTGCTACTAACAGCAAAGTCTACTATTCTAACAAAATATTACAAGCAGCACTTTGATCCACTCCACTAACAAGTTGCTACTAACAGCAAAATTTGCCATTCTGCTTACAAAATACTACTAGCAGCACTTTGGTCCACTCCTCTAACAAGTTGCTACTAACAGCAAAGTTTGCCGTTCTCCTTACAAAATACTACTAGCAGCACTTTGGTCCACTCCTCTAACAAGTTGCTACTAACAGCAAAGTTTGCCGTTCTCCTTACAAAATACTACTAGCAGCACTTTGGTCCACTCCTCTAACAAGTTGCTACTAACAGCAAAGTTTGCCGTTCTCCTTACAAAATACTACTAGCAGCACTTTGGTCCACTCCTCTAACAAGTTGCTACTAACAGCAAAGTTTGCCGTTCTCCTTACAAAATACTACTAGCAGCACTTTGGTCCACTCCTCTAACAAGTTGCTACTAACAGCAAAGTTTGCCGTTCTCCTTACAAAATACTACTAGCAGCACTTTGGTCCACTCCTCTAACAAGTTGCTACTAACAGCAAAGTTTGCCGTTCTCCTTACAAAATACTACTAGCAGCACTTTGGTCACTCAGCTAACAAGTTGCTACTAACAGCAAAGTTTGCCATTCTGCTTACAAAATACTACTAGCAGCACTTTGGTCCACTCAGCTAACAAGTTGCTACTAACAGCAAAGTTTGCCGTTCTGCATACAAAATACTACTAGCAGCACGTTGGTCCACTCCTCTAACAAGTTGCTACTAACAGCAAAGTTTGCCGTTCTCCTTACAAAATACTACTAGCAGCACTTTGGTCACTCAGCTAACAAGTTGCTACTAACAGCAAAGTTTGCCGTTCGGCATACAAAATACTACTAGCAGCACTTTGGTAAACTCCGCTAACAAGGTGCTACTAACAGCAAAGTCTACTATTCTAACAAAATATTACAAGCAGCACTTTGGTCTACTCCACTAACAAGTTGCTACTAACAGCAAAATTTGCCATTCTGCTTACAAAATACTACTTGCAGCACTTTGGTCCACTCCGCTAGCAAGGTGCTACTAACAGCAAAGTTTGCCGTTCTGCTAACAAAATACTACTAGCAGCTCTTTGATCCACTCCGCTAACAAGTTGCTTCTAATAGCAAAGATTGCCGTTCTGCTTACAAAATACTACTAGCAGCACTTTGGTCCACTCTGCTAACAAGGTGCTATTTACAGCAAAGTTTGGCATTCTTACAAAATACTTCTAGCAGCACATTGGTCCACTCTGCCAACAAGTTGCTACTAACAGCAAAGTTGGATGTTCTGCTTACAAAATACTACTAGTAGCACTTTGGTCCACTCCGCTAACAAGTTGCTTCTAATAGCAAAGATTGCCGTTCTGCTTACAAAATACTACTAGCAGCACTTTGGTCCACTCTGCTAACAAGGTGCTATTTACAGAAAAGTTTGGCATTCTTACAAAATACTTCTAGCAGCACATTGGTCCACTCTGCCAACAAGTTGCTACTAACAGCAAAGTTGGCCGTTCTGCTAACAAAATACTACTAGCAGCACGTTGGTCCACTCTGCCAACAAGTTGCTACTAACAGCAAAGTTGGCCGTTCTGCTAACAAAATACTACTAGCAGCTCTTTGATCCACTCCGCTAACAAGTTGCTACTAACAGCAAAGTTGGCCGTTCTGCTAACAAAATACTACTAGCAGCACTTTGGTCCACTCCTCTAACAAGTTGCTACTAACAGCAAAGTTTGCCGTTCTCCTTACAAAATACTACTAGCAGCACTTTGGTCACTCAGCTAACAAGTTGCTACTAACAGCAAAGTTTGCCATTCTGCTTACAAAATACTACTAGCAGCACTTTGGTCCACTCAGCTAACAAGTTGCTACTAACAGCAAAGTTTGCCGTTCTGCATACAAAATACTACTAGCAGCACGTTGGTCCACTCCTCTAACAAGTTGCTACTAACAGCAAAGTTTGCCGTTCTCCTTACAAAATACTACTAGCAGCACTTTGGTCACTCAGCTAACAAGTTGCTACTAACAGCAAAGTTTGCCGTTCGGCATACAAAATACTACTAGCAGCACTTTGGTAAACTCCGCTAACAAGGTGCTACTAACAGCAAAGTCTACTATTCTAACAAAATATTACAAGCAGCACTTTGGTCTACTCCACTAACAAGTTGCTACTAACAGCAAAATTTGCCATTCTGCTTACAAAATACTACTTGCAGCACTTTGGTCCACTCCGCTAGCAAGGTGCTACTAACAGCAAAGTTTGCCGTTCTGCTAACAAAATACTACTAGCAGCTCTTTGATCCACTCCGCTAACAAGTTGCTTCTAATAGCAAAGATTGCCGTTCTGCTTACAAAATACTACTAGCAGCACTTTGGTCCACTCTGCTAACAAGGTGCTATTTACAGCAAAGTTTGGCATTCTTACAAAATACTTCTAGCAGCACATTGGTCCACTCTGCCAACAAGTTGCTACTAACAGCAAAGTTGGATGTTCTGCTTACAAAATACTACTAGTAGCACTTTGGTCCACTCCGCTAACAAGTTGCTTCTAATAGCAAAGATTGCCGTTCTGCTTACAAAATACTACTAGCAGCACTTTGGTCCACTCTGCTAACAAGGTGCTATTTACAGAAAAGTTTGGCATTCTTACAAAATACTTCTAGCAGCACATTGGTCCACTCTGCCAACAAGTTGCTACTAACAGCAAAGTTGGCCGTTCTGCTAACAAAATACTACTAGCAGCACGTTGGTCCACTCTGCCAACAAGTTGCTACTAACAGCAAAGTTGGCCGTTCTGCTAACAAAATACTACTAGCAGCTCTTTGATCCACTCCGCTAACAAGTTGCTACTAACAGCAAAGTTGGCCGTTCTGCTAACAAAATACTACTAGCAGCTCTTTGATCCACTCCGCTAACAAGTTGCTACTAACAGCAAAATTTGCCATTCTGCTTACAAAATACTACTAGCAGCACTTTGGTCCACTCCGCTAGCAAGGTGCTATTTACAGCAAAGTTTGGCATTCTTACAAAATACTTCTAGCAGCACATTGGTCCACTCTGCCAACAAGTTGCTACTAACAGCAAAGTTGGCCGTTCTGCTAACAAAATACTACTAGCAGCACGTTGGTCCACTCTGCCAACAAGTTGCTACTAACAGCAAAGTTGGCCGTTCTGCTAACAAAATACTACTAGCAGCTCTTTGATCCACTCCGCTAACAAGTTGCTACTAACAGCAAAATTTGCCATTCTGCTTACAAAATACTACTAGCAGCACTTTGGTCCACTCTGCTAGCAAGGTGCTATACTAACAGCAAAGTTTGCCATTCTGCTTACAAAATACTACTAGTAGCACTTTGGTCCACTCCACTAACAAGTTGCTACTAACAGCAAAGTTTCCGTTCGGCCTACAAAATAATACTAGCAGCACTTTGGTGCACTTTACTAACAAGGTGCTACTCACAGCAAAGTTTGCCATTCTTACAAAATACTACTAGCAGCACTTTGGTCCACTCCGCTAATAAGGTGCTACTCACAGCAAAGTTTGCCATTCTTACAAAATACTACTAGCAGCACTTTGGTCCACTCTGCTAACAAGGTGCTATTTACAGCAAAGTTTGGCATTCTTACAAAATACTTCTAGCAGCACATTGGTCCACTCTGCCAACAAGTTGCTACTAACAGCAAAGTTTGCCATTCTGCTAACAAAATACTTCTAGCAGCACGTTGGTCCACTCCACTAACAAGTTGTTACTAACAGCAAAGTTTGCCGTTCGGCTTACAAAATACTACTAACAGCACTTGGGTCCATTCCGCTAAAAAGTTGCTACTAACAGCAAAGTTTGCCATTCTGCTTACAAAATACTACTAGCAGCACTTTGGTCCACTCTGCTAACAAGGTGCTACTTACAGCAAAGTTTGGCATTCTTACAAAATACTACTAGCAGCACGTTGGTCCACCCTGCCAACAAGTTGCTACTAACATCAAAGTTTGCCGTTCTGCTTACAAAATACTACTAGCAGCTCTTTGATCCACTCCGCTAACAAGTTGCTACTAACAGCAAAATTTGCCGTTCTGCTTACAAAATACTACTAGCAGCACTTTGGTCCACTCCGCTAGCAAGGTGCTACTAACAGCAAAGTTTGCCGTTCTGCTTACAAAATACTACTAGCAGCACTTGGGTCCACTCCGCTAACAAGTTGCTACTAACAGCAAAGTTTGCCGTTCGGCTTACAAAATACTACTAGCAGCACTTGGGTCCACTCCACTAACAAGGTGCTACTATTGCTCCTCTTCTAAAATGTCTGTGACTACTTTTTATTTCATGTACATTGGTTGAGTTTAAGTGTATAATTGTATAACATTATCATAAATTAAATCACCCGATGTCCCCCATCCGTTAACTAAAACAAATAATGAAATTATGTCCGGTAAAAATATAAGTGACCTTTTTATCCTTAAATGTTTCCACAATACCTGTGCTATAAATAAACCATTTGGCCCTGCATGCTACCTGTTTTATGCATACATGCAGTGTTCATGGGACACAACATCATAATACATCAGTTTATACATGAGGTATGGAAACTATTTGGCATAGCTTGCAAAGTTTTATTCATTGATTGGCATATGTAATTCCTTAAATTAAGGTGTCCAAATACTTTGTCAACTGTTTCCTTTTAAGTTTGAATATAGAAGTATATCCTGCCTCTAAGATACTACACTTATAAAGACAGGCGTACCTTTCTAAATACAAACTATTCAGCATTATAAACTGGATTTAGGCCATTTGCAACCAACTACTTTGGTGCGGAATTCTTTTCTGATTGTGTCTGTAGGAAGGCCATACATGTCCACCTCCACATACGTCCCAATCTTCTTGTCTGACAGAAACTGTCCAGATATGACCTGTAATAAGTGTACAATAATAATAAACATATTGTCTTACTAAATTCATATAAATGGATTATGGTTACTTAGAAAGTATCAGAAGTAACAATGTTTACGCATTCAAAAGAAAACACTGCCATTTCTGTATCTATAAAAAGAATTATACAAACTTACAGTTCCAACAATGAATTATACAAACTTATAGTTCCAACAATGAATTATACAAACTTATAGTTCCAACAATGAATTATACAAACTTATAGTTCCAACAATGAATTATACAAACTTACAGTTCCAATAATGAATTACACCAACTTACAGTTCCAACAATGAATTGTACAAACGTATTAAGACTCTTACACACCTGTACAGTACAGCAGGCAGCTATCACCCCAGAGATCG
>JAWPHD010020641.1:0-31037 GCA_037043455.1 Cyrtodaria siliqua | reverse complement strand
GCAACTGTGATATCTGACAAAACTATGATACCAATATATCATGCAACTATGATATCTGACAAAACGATACCAATATGTCATGCAACTATGATATCCGACAAAACTATGACTGCAATATTTTACGCAACAATGATATCTGACAAAACTATGATACCAATATATCATGCAATTATGGTCTGAGAAAACTATGATACAAATATGTTACGCAACTGTTATATCGGACAAAACGATGATACCAATATATTACGCAACTACGATATCTGAAAAAAACGATGATACCAATATGTTACGCAACTGTGATATCTGGCAAAACAATCATTACAATATGTTACGCAACTATGATATCTGACAAAGCTTTGATACCAGTATGTCAAGCAACTATGATATCTGACAAGACGATGATACCAATATTTTACGCAACTATAATATCTGACAAAACTATGATACCAATATTTTACGCAACTATGATATTTCTATGATACAAATATGTCATGCAACTATGATATTTGACATAACTATGATTACAGAATGTCACGCAACTGTAATATCTGACAAAACTATGATATCAATATGTTATGCAACTATGATATAACAATGATACCATTATGTCATGCAACTATGATATTTGACAAAACTATGATACCAATATGTCATGCAACTATGATATCTGACAAAACTATGATAACAATATGTCATGCAACTATGATATCTGACAAAACTATGATACAATATGTCATGCAACTATGATTTATGTAAAATTTATGATATATTAAAGAATTCTTTAACAACATTGAATATACTCTAACAGGCTTTAAAGACACATTTCGATCCTATTGTATTTGGGGGGTGGGGGGTGGGGGGCTGTTAGAAATACATTTGCACAAGGAAATTGAGATTATTAGTTTTTTGTCAAAGGATGAGGCCCGTCCCATAAAGAGTGTATACTAATGTAGTAAAACTTATAACAGCTTTGCATTTTATGTGCACTTGTATATATGTTAAAACAACTATGTATAGATGGATTTTCTTAAAATACCCATGTTAACAATTAATAGTTTTTGTATTTTTAGCACAATATACTCTATTACTTCTCTGTCATATGTTTTGGCAAATCTCAAATGCAAGAAACTCATCGGGACTTCAAAATTCAAAAATCGTTGTCATCTGTCAGTGATTTTGATCACCTGAGCCGAATGTTTTACATCACCTGAGTCGAAGGCTCACTGTGATGTTTTGGAATCATTCTTCGTCCGTCTTTTGTCTGTCCGTCGTCGTCGTTATCTTTTGCTTCTGACGACTTTTTCTCAGAAACCGCTTGTCGGAATTCAACCAAATCTTATATGAATTCATTAACAGCTAAGGTCATATGGCGACATTCCAGCTTTTTATTGGTGGAGGAAGACCACAGGTGCAAACCTGGGCACAAAAGGGAGATAATGTAGTGAAGCTTGAGTTATGGTTCCTACGAACTGCACTCCGTCTCATTGTCCTAATCATTCACACGAACTTTAATCAAGCATACTTTTTGAGTTATGCTCCGGACTAAATGTGTGACGCACACACGGACGGACGGACGGAAAAAGCGGCGACTATATGCTCCCCCATAATAAACAATTTAGTGTTTTTAGTTACGATATATTTTATATCAAAAAACTAAGGTAATAGAAAATGAAAAGAAAGCAAACTGTGATGGGGCCTCAATATAAGATGTTACGCAAATATGATATCTGACAAAACTTTGATACCAATATGTTACGCAACTATGATATCTGACAAAACTATGATACCAATATATTACGCAATTATTAAATCTGACAAAACTATGACTACAGTATGTTACGCAACTATGATAACGGACAAAACTATGATACAAATATGTCATGCAACTATTGTATCTGACAAATCTTTGATACCAATACGTCATGCAAATATGGTATCTGACAAAACTGTGATACCGATATGTTGCGCAACTATGATATCTGACAAAACTGTGATACCAATATGTTACGCAACTGCGATATCTGACAAAACTATGATACCAATATATCATGCAACTATGATATCTGACAAAACGATACCAATATGTCATGCAACTATGATATCCGACAAATGTATGACTGCAATATTTTATGCAACAATGATATCTGACAAAACTATGATACCAATATATAATGCAATTATGGTATCTGAGAAAACTATGATACAAATATGTTACGCAACTGTGATATCGGACAAAACGATGATACCAATATATTACGCAACTACGATATCTGACAAAACGATGATACCAATATGTTACGCAACTGTGATATCTGACAAAACTATCATTACAATATGTTACGCAACTATGATATCTAACAAAGCTTTGATACCAATATGTCAAGCAACTATGATATCTGACAAGACGATGATACCAATATTTTACGCAACTATAATATCTGACAAAACTATGATTAAAATATGTTACGCAACAATGATAGCTGACAAAACTATGATACCAATATGTCATGCAACTATGATATTTCTATGATACCAATATGTCATGCAACTATGATATTTGACAAAACTATGATGACAATATGTCACGCAACTGTTATATCTGACAAAACTATGATACCAATATGTTATGCAACTATGATATAACAATGATACCAATATGTCATGCAACTATGATATCTGACAAAACTATGATACCAATATGTCATGCAACTATGATATCTGACAAAACTATGATACCAATATGTCATGCAACTATGATATCTGACAAAACTATGATAACAATATGTCATGCAACTATGATATCTGACAAAACTATGATACAATATGTCATGCAACTATGATTTATGTAAAATTTATGATATATTAAAGAATTCTTTAACAACATTGAATATACTCTAACTGACTTTAAAGACACATTTCGAGCCTATTGTATTGGGGGTTTGGGGGGGGGGGGGGGGGGGGTAGGGGGGCTGTTAGAAATACATTTGCACAAGGAAATCGAGATTATTAGTTTTTTGTCAAAGGATGAGGCCCGTCCCATAAAGAGTGTATACTTATGTAGTAAAACTTATAACCGCTTTGCATTTTATGTGCACTTGTATATATGTTAAAACAACTATGTATAGATGGATTTTCTTAAAATACCCGTGTTAACAATTAATAATTTTTGTATTTTTAGCACAATATACTCTATTACTTCTCTGTCATATGTTTTGGCAAATCTCAAATGCAAAAAACTCATCGAGACTTCAAAATTCAAAATCGTTGTCATCTGTCAGTGTTTTTTTATCACCTGAGCCGAATGTTTTTGATCACCTGAGCCGAAGGCTCAATGTGATGTTTTGGAATCATTCTTCGTCCGTCTTTTGTCTGTCCGTCGTCGTCGTTATCTTTTGCTTCTGACGACTTTTTCTCAGAAACCGCTTGTCGGAATTCAACCAAATCTTATATGAATTCATTAACAGCTAAGGTCATTTGGCGACATTTCAGCTTTTTATTGGTGGAGGAAGACCCCGCAGGTGCAAACCCGGGCAAAAATGGGAGATAATTAAAAAAGTAGTGAAGCTAGAGTTATGGTTCCTATGAACTGCACTCCGTTTCATTGTCCTAATCATTCACACGAACTTTAATCAAGCATACTTTTTGAGTTATGCTCCGGACAAAATGTGTGACGCACACAGGGACGGACGGAAAAAGCGGCGACTACATGCTCCCCCATAATAAACAATCTAGTGTTTTTAGTTACAATATATTTTATATAAAAAACTAAGGTAATAGTAATTGAAAAGAAAACAAAATGTGATGGGGCCTCAATATAATGGTAATCAGTCAGCGAGAAGTAACCAGTTAAAAAGCATGCTATCCATGATTTTTCAACGACTTCATTCAGTTGGGAAATGTGTCTTTAACTGCGCACCTGTCGCAGTTCTAAGCGAATTTAAAGAGCATCCTTTATCTTTCTCGTTTTAGCCATACGAGATTGTGCGAGATTCGATTATGTGCCCATTCACTTTCTTATTACTTCACTGGCTGGACCTTAACTATACTGATATGCTCTTTAAGCGTTTGAGCTTATGAGTTTTATTTCCCATTCAAATAAGTGAAAACAGACATTAGGCCATGGAACGGAAGTGCGTAGTTGCCATTTCCGTTCCCAAGAGAACAGAACGTGTTAGTTTTGCTATCAATATTGTTTTTCTATAAATTGATTATTCCTTTTATGTTTGACAGGTAAATCACCCTGTGGCTTTATTATAGTATTTCCTTTGTATTCTGTAATGCATGTGTAATTTATATTTTGTATATTAGATGCGAAATTAATATGTTTCCTTTGGCCTAGTATGCAATACGTTTATATTCAAAATCAGTACGAAGGCATTGATCCGTAACATGTAAACACGTCTGCTTGTATGCATTTGTAATTACAATTACTTTCATATATACCATTCCAGTATGTATTACATTGTAAGTTACTAAAATGTTGTATTAACCAGTTCCATTCCTTGTAGAACGTAACGTGTTAGTTGTGCTATCAAGTTATTTTTCTAATACTTGATTGTTCATTTTCTGTTTTAAATAATTAAACAATGAATTGAACTCGATAGAGAGTTCAGACAATACATATGTACAGTTCCGCTCATCCTTATGATATACTTTTGCTCTCGACGTGTGGCACACAGCGTGATGGAATTTGAACACACATAGTAGCAATTGGGAACAATAGATATGGAGCTCTGCGAGGACAATACAAATAGATATAAAAGTCAAACAACACAAGTAGCATTTATTGACTACAGACAACTAAACACGCGCACAGAAACACAGAACACAATAATTACAGAGTTGAAAAAAAGGCAAGATATGACACCACAAACATAAAAGGGTTGAGAATAGGACTACCGCCTTGGACCGGTCAGTTGCAAAACAGGTACCTGGAGGTTTAGACCAGGATATAGGGTGCATCAAACCTCAATCTTACGCTATTGTCATCTCAATAAAACGGGACAGTGTCAATAAAGTTATCACTGTCAGGTTATATTTGCTGAACAAACAAGGCAGCATTAATAGGCAATATAAGTATAACACATCAATCATCCTGTATAAATTATATGAATATAAAAGCAAAATCTTAGAAAGCCACACAGCAAGTACTCAATGACTTTGCAGAAGCCTGAGCAACAAGAGAGCAAACTGTTAAGGGTACACTGGTTGACAATACGAGAGTTAGGACAAACATCAAACGCTACCGTCATTTGAGGATTTATGTAGACGTCATCAAAGCGTCCACAATCTGTCATGATATGTTACATGTGAGGTTTAATGTACCTCAAATCACACACGTGTGATTTAAGAGTATAATTATTATGTATAATCAAAGGTTATTATGTATCGTTAGTTTATCAAAAGATGTCTGGTTTCTACAATTAATAACCTTTGTTTATTTTGTTATGCATGTATTATATTCTAACACTATGACATTCAGCTGAAAATTAATTTAGATAATTCAAAACGTATAAATCCTCGTTTACGTCTCTATGTGGTAGGGATAACCAGTATAACCAGTAAATTAACCATACATATTGCAGTAAGTGACTTGAAGTTAATGGCAAACCGGAATGAGGCGCTTAGGTCTAATTCTGTTTGATGGGCACAACGCTTTCGTTTCTCTATGTTTTATTTCTCTTACCACAAAACATGTTGCCCATATCTCACATAGATCCAAGAACATCGCAGTGCACATACCATAATTACATAATTCTTCAAAATGTTTGCAGAATGATGTACATAAGCTTTAACCATGCTTCAAATGAATACTATTTATACAAAATGTTGTTTATCAGTAATTGCATAACGTCATCATGGGCTCTAACGTGTACATGTATAACCTTCATTAACTAATTTAAGTAAAGCAGTTCTGCGAATACCATCGTGTATACAAATCTATGGAATACTATGATATGCATGCATTCATTATATTATCAAATAATTCAGATATCTCCTAAACATTTATTTACTCGAACTTGTTAAGTAATGAAGATAAGTGGCGCGAGAAGTCAAATACACCATTTATTATTTTCAGGCTATAGATAACGAAGACGTCCAGTCACTTAATCTGAAATGGCTCAGGTCTAACGTAGGCTATGTGTCTCAGGAACCCATCCTGTTTGAATGCTGTATTGCCGACAATATTTCCTATGGCGACAACAATCGCGTGGTAACCATGGACGAAATCATCCAGGCAGCCAGAAGTGCTAACATACACAACTTCATAACATCTTTACCAAAGGTAATGAAAGTGATTAATCAACTATTAGTGAGTCCATAAATATACATATGCATATGTTAATGATTGTAATGCTCACTTTTTAAATTGCTTACTATTTAAATTGCTTACTAAAACAGAAGTATGTTTATAATTTGCTTTTTTCATAATTGTATTCTGTTTGTCTCACCTTTCATCTCTCTCCCACCTTTCATCCTAGAAGCATTCTCAGATTGTCAAAAGTACAATTTTAAATTTGTTTGTCATTTGAACTTATTTACGTATTGGTATGTTTCTTACGTATTGGTATGTTTATTACGTATTGGTATGTTTATTAGGGATACGATACAAATGTTGGAAATAAAGGTACACAATTAAGTGGAGGACAGAAACAACGAGTGGCTATCGCACGTGCCCTTATATCCAACCCCCGGATACTGCTGCTGGACGAGGCCACATCAGCGCTGGATTCAAAAAGTGAAAAGGTTGGTAAATGCTGGACTTTGCTCCATGTAATGGTATTGCTTTCAAAGTCAGTCAGAAAGTGTCGGGTAGAATGCAATTTCCTTTAGTGTTATGGCCTATCTATTGATAGATTTGGCATCTCAACCATTTTCTCTTGTTAATTTATTTACTCAACATGCATTGAATATCAGTTATTATAGTAGCTAGCGAACTGTATAATGCCTCTATCAACGACATGTTGGTTTCATTCAATAGTGTTGGGTATCAATTTTGTTATCTTTGGGGATATACGAGTTTATCTACGCCATTCACTGTAACACAACGTCTGTTTGTATAATTTATACGTATTACTATAATGTGCTTTAGGTTGTACAAGAGGCGTTGGATCATGCGAGAGAGGGAAGAACATGCATCGTGATTGCTCACAGACTATCCACCATACAGAATGCAGATAAGATAGCGATTATTCACAAAGGGGAGATCATAGAAATAGGAACTCATAGTGATCTGATAGCGAAGAAAGGAGTGTATTATAAACTGACTACAGCACACAATCGAAATACCAGTTGATTTAATCGAAATGTAACGTTTCCCTAACACTTGCATGATTTATTGTATATCGAAAGATAGTACTTAATGTTTATAAATCGTGTGACACGATCCTAATGCATAATGTATTGCAATGGATTTGTTTAGATGCAACTGTCACCGAATACGGAATTCTAGTGGGTAGTTGATTGGTAACGTTAGAAATATTTCGCAAGAAGAGCAAGGCACAAACACAGGAGTGAAAGACACATATGGAACACATATTTAAGGAAATATTAAGATAACAAAAAAGGCAATTCAGTATAAAACACCAATGTGTAAAACTTTCTGAAATAAATGCATTTATTTCTTTTAATTTTTTTTTAAATTTATTTTTCATTTCACAAAGTTATACATATTCATTTTTGTGTATTTATATTGAAATATGCCTAGTCCTGTTACCTTATGTGTTATATATATATCTCCTGTCGGTGGTGTTGATGTGTTTCAGTTTTAAGAAATTGCGTCTGGGAAGTATGAGATTGTGTTGTAAACCTCCATATTAAGCTCCCGCGTGAGATTCGTATTTGCTTAAACACTATATTATAATCTCGTATAACTGATTTGTTCAATGTCTCACCAGACAATTATCTCTTGGAAACATATGAGCGTTCTTTGCTGGATCAATTAGTATGTTGTATTAACCACTATGTGTAGAGACTGATCACTAAGTGGCAGAATTGTCAAACGAGAGATTGTGTATATTATGAGAAATTAACGATACATAAGATGAATCGCATTTCCTTATTAAATGTTCAGATTATGACTGTTAAAGATTCAAATATTTAGCGATCTTCTCCGTGAACGTGAAACTATTCAGCTTTCATTACTTATAAGATCATGACTGTCCTCACACACATGCACCGTTTATTGTTATATGTGTCCGTTTATTGTTATATGTGTCCCTTTAACTTATGTCTAAACGCAAAATACTATATAATAGTTATTATAAGCCCGCCTTCGTGGTCGCTGTTGGTGCATATTTCTGCATGACCTGAGATATTTCTACCATGCAGAGACCAAAAAATAAAATGTTCTAACCGCATGATGACAATATATATTTCAACCACAGATGCTTCAGATTCAGATATTTTAACCATATAGATCTAAGATATTTCTACCACATGGATACAAAACATATTACAACAGATATAGGCCTGAGATATTTCAACCCCATGGAGATGTAAAATAATCCAACAGCAGGGCCTTGAGATGTTCCAACCACATAGAGGCTGGAGGTTTTTCAACCAAGTTACAGACATGAGATACTGAGGAAAAAGACGCAGCTTTCGCATATTTCATAAGTTGTATTATAGCCATGTATGAGCAAATAAACAATGGAATGAAAAACAGATAAAACCAAGTGCACCGTCAAACATTAATGGTACGGTTCAGCTGAAAGCAGCATAAATCAATCAAAAATCAAAACCAGTGTGAACTAAGATAATTATTATGTGTTTCAAGTGATCTTCTTAGCTGAATTGCCAAAGTTTATGCGTTGTAATGATTAATCAGTTGTAACTCACTGATCATCTGTTACTTAGACATCCGATTATGGTGATTGATTATGGAAGTCTGCAAGCGGTCATTGGTAAAATGTAAAAATGCACTTTAATTAATGTTAAGAAACATGATTATCCAGGAGACAATCTGTCTTACCAGCTTTGTTACAATTAGATGTTTGATCAGTTTTACAATCAGCAAAATTGACTAGCATGTTATGGAGATTAACTGCGATGATAATGTAGAAACGGGCAAATATTGACTAGTAATATATATGATTAATTCAGTGAACTCTTTTCGCTTTTCACACAATTTGCTTTTCGCACAATTTGATAATAAGGTTGATATAGATTGTGTTGCATATCATATTCAGTGCGATTTTTCCTAGACCACACTTGAGTTTACCCTTTTAAGAGTTTGCTTCAATAAGATCGAGGATAATTTTGACAGTGAGTGAAATCAAAGAATGTGACAACAACAACATTAACAGTATTGACTTATGTTGTAAGTGAAACCAAAATCATTTGAGTAAAACAATCATATTTTTAGCATATTCTAGTGTTTATTTTGTATCAAAAATGAGATATAGGGTCCTATAGAAACCTTAGCGTCCGAACGCAATGGCATCATAGGTCCGCACTGTACTTGATAATACAAAGAAAGAGACAAAAACCAAGAGAAAGAGTGGTGAAGACAGGGTTACCGACTTGGAACGGTCAGTAGGCAATCAGGTCTACTGGTTAGCTTGAATCGATTTTATATGCGCACAATCCTCGCTATTATCCTGTCCTCAGCGCCCAAATAGACAAGACAGTGTAAACAAAACTACATCCTATCAAAAGGAATTCTCTAACAATAAAGTTCACATCCGGAGAAACTAACTAAAGAAACACATACAAAATAATCAGAATCGTAATGAACAACCATAGTAGTTGTAGCTAAAGAGAAAACCAATCTCTCTACGACCAGAAAACCTGAGGGACGAAAGCTCATGCACCATCAAGGCACATTCAATTTTGCATGAATTATTGTGTTGTAAATGAAATGATTACTTATATCATATGATGTTATACATTTTGCATCAATGTCGTATATTTAATACGCCCAATATACTAAGATTTCTACCGAAATGGTTATAATTTTTAGCTCTACTGACCGAGGGCCAGCAGAGATTTGGTTATAATTTTTAGCTCTACTGACCGATGGCCAGCAGAGATTATGGGATAGCGAGTTGTCTGTCGTCCATTAACTTTTGTCTTGTTTACACGATAGGGACTTCATTATTACTCGGATGTTTACGAAACTCTGCCAGTGTCTTTATATCAATAAAAGTATGGATTTGTTCGAGAACCAGCAAGATCAGATTAGTAACACCAGAGTTATGGCCCTTGATTTTGCTGGAAAATGCCATATTTAGCCTTATTTACACTCTAGCGCCTTTATTTTGTATTTGATCTTTATGAAACTTTGTCGATGTTTTTATATCAATGGAAGCTCAGCCAGATCGGATCAGTAACACCAGAGTTATGGCCCTTGTTTTGCTAAAAAGTGCCAAATTAAGTCTTGTTTACACTCTGGTACCTGCATTTTGTATTTGACCTTTACACAACTTTGCCAGTGTATTTATATTAATGAAAGCTCAGATCTGTTCGAAAACAAGCCAGATCAGATTTGTAACACCAGAGTTGTGGCCCTTGTTTTGATGAAAAGTGATTTTCTGCCTAGTTAACACTCTAGCACTTTCATTTATTATTTGATCTGTACCAAACTAACACAGCTCGTTAATATCAACAAAAGATCAGACAAGCTTAAAAACCAGCCAGATCGGACCATAAACACTGGAGTTTTGGCCCTTGTTTTTGCTAAAAAAATGCCATATTGTGACTTGTGAACACTCGTATCACCTTCTTTTATTATTTGATCTTTACCAAATTTGCATAGATCGTTAGTAGCAATGAAATCTGTAAGTGAAACACAAAGATGCTCGTGTATATATAAATACAAAAAAGCAATAGCCTAGAAAGCCTCAAAGAAGGTACACATCAAAATCGGATTAGTAACACCAGAGTTATGCCCCTTGATTTAGTTAAACATGCTGTATTTTGCCACATTAAGAAGATAGGTCCTTCGTTTGGCTAAATTTTAATGAACTGCATGGATGATCAGTACCAAATATGGTCATGCATATCGTCCACGCATTCCGGTTGAATGTTTTTTGACAGGGGTAAAACACAATTTGTCCGGACCACATTTCATGAACCCCTGACCGAAAATCAACAAAACTTTGCAGAGGTGATCAGTACCAAGCCTACTTATGCATGTCATAGCTGTATTTTTGTTGAAAGATTTTTGGCCCTTTAAAGGCTTTAATACACACATATTGTCCGGACTAGTTCTCCTGATCCCCAGTTTGGATATCGGTGGAACTTTGCAGGGATAATCAGTACATGACCTAGTTGTGCATGCCGTCGCCGTGTTCCGCTTGAATGATTTTTTGCAGAGTTATGGCGCTTTAAAGGTTTGAATACACTAACATTGTACATGCTAGTTCTCCTGAATGCTGGACTGGATTTCAACGAAACTTGGCAGTGATGAGCAGTAGCAAGCCTAGTTGCACATATCATCACCATGGTTTTGTTGAATGATTTTTGACAATTATTGCCCCTTATACACAAACGTTGTCCAGACTAGTCTTCCCAAACTCCTGACTAAATTTCAGTGAACTTGGCAAGTATGATCAGTATATGCGCATATCACAGACTCCACAGAGCCAGTCGAGCGATACAGGCCCTCTTGGGCCTCTTGTTTGTAGTTCTGTTTCGACAACATGTTTTTATGCGCCCGTTTGAAAAATAGTACATGGTATGGAGTTATTTAAGGTCTTTATCATGACACCGCATATGCAGACTTGGAAACGTGGTTCTATCTTGCCATTCACCATATTTTATCTTGATGTAGATGGAGGATGAGCCTTGCACGTTCATTCCTTTTAGGCGACATATAACCTTTCATGTGTTGGTGCGTCTTAAACCCAATTCAATTCGTCCGACAATAAGCACGCTGCATGATAACTTTGAAACCATAACGCTCATGAATTTTCATAGGTACATTGCCCTTGAGGAGAGGAAACATGTTATTATCTACGCTTGGTAGGACAAGTGTCAAGATTGCCATCCCTTATATGGAAATACATATTGTGTGATAACTTCAAAACCATGACACCCACATTCATGAAACGTTAATAGATAAATTGTCCCTTGGCGAGCGTAGAAACCTTTTGTTTTTGGGTTAAAAGGTTGCAATGATCTTAATAAAATATGCATTCTGCGAGATAACTCTGAAAGCACAACACCATATAAAACTTTGTTGGTATATTGCCCTTTAAGATAGGTGGAAGCCTATTGCTTTTGGGATCAGTTGATCATCAAGGTCACATTAACCTGACAATGACCCAGTTCTGAGAAACACTCCTTCCACTGTAATTTGTCACTGTTAGATATACAATCATGGAACTTTACGGAAATAGTACCCCTATTAAAACAATGACTTCTATTCATGTTTGGGCTAGAAGGTCAACGTTTAGGGCATTTGACATTGCCTTGATCAATGCATCATAGTGTAAGGATATAAAATGAATGAAAACGAATGAAATATTTTTCTGAAACAATGTAGTTTGTTTGTGTGGTGTTTTACGTCCTTTTCAATACACGCAATGTTATATATGACTTTTTGTGGTGGAGGCAGACCACCCATACTTTTCCTGGGTAGAACCAGTACTTTACACCTCCCGCCATCCGTAACAATCGACACTTCCTCACTTAAAGTCGAGCTCAATGGTATGTAGGAAAACAGGCCATGGGAAAAAACAGTGCAGTATCAATAACTGTCAGGCTATGCACGAGTCACATTACTAAGTAAAGGACTAATCGCAAGGCAACACATCATTCTCAAATCTGAATCTGAGATGCTAAGTTAAAATCAGATCTGAGTTAAAATATTCAATCTTAAACAAACTGGGTTTTTTTTTTTGGTTTGATATTTTGACTAATACTTACTTGGAAGATTTTTTTCTTTTTCATTTCCTTAAAAAATATTTAGAGAAATTTCCCAGTCAGAAAATGGGAGAATTTTCCCAAAACATTTTGGGAAAATTTTCCCGATAACATTTGGGAAAATTTTCCCAAAAAGAATTTGGGAGAATTTTCCCATTTTATTTTGGGAAAGTTTTTATTTCATTAAATTATAAACATAAGGGCATATTTAATTGTCCACACTGCAACAGAAGATGTTTCCAGGCTTTGAAATGTTGTTTTAGCTATTAAGAAATAACTCATTTTCCCAAAGGAAAATGTTTTCCCAAATTACAATTTTGGGAAAATATTCCCATGGGAAAATATCAAAGTGCTCTTATCGCTGTAAAACTTCGTCATAGACACTAAATATGAAAGCCGCATACTATTTTGACATTATATTGAAAGATAAATACTTTTTGTTTTTCCCATGGGAAAACTGCCCAAATCATTTCCCATGGGAATATATTGTCCCATGGGAAAGACCCTTTCCCATGGGGAAAAAGCTTTTCCCATGGGAAAATAGGCTTTTCCCATGGGAAAGGTCAACTTCGCGTCTAATTTCTCGGAAAAATTAAAGTGTCAACAATGAAATAGAATATCATTTTACTATCATTTGATATGTGCTTTCATATGATATAGTCGAAAGTGCCCTAGCTCATTCGGAATTACTTGCTGTTTTTGCCAAAAACCGGCGCGGCAAAAAAAAACCGGCGGCTGTTAATCGCACAATCAAAGAGGAAAGCATAGTGGCGAACTATAAATGAATCAACCACTTAACATGCAATGCATTGCACAATGATAGGATCGAACATAACAACAATGTGTGTTGGCTGCTTCCCTACCTACCCTCGAAAAAGGGACTTTGTATAGCAATTATTTTCTTTGTTGTTATCTTCAGTATATTTTTCTGCAATTTCATAAGGTGTTATTTATCATTGGCAAAAAAATCTACTATCTACCTGCCCATTTATGAAATCTTGGGTCGGGAAACAGCAAACAAATATTGTTTAAGGATTCCTAGAGTACATGTTATGACCTAATTTGATAAACGTTTTAATAAGTTTAATACATATTGTATGAAAGTGATTATTTCCAAGGGTCGTACGAAGTTTGTAATTCACATTACCTTTTGATTTATGTGTCTGAGTGGAAGAGAGTTACTGAATTGATATTAACTTGAGCAAATGGCAGTTGCACACCGTCAGCGAAGTAAACATCCGGCCATAGAGAGAATATGAAAATGTGTTTGCAATGTGTTGTTTGCAAACTATATAAACTTTTCTGTAGATCCGTCGAATTTAGGGATGTGTTTTAGTGTGATAGTTATGTGAACTGCCGGCTGAAATATAACCGTACGGTGGAGAAACTTCAGACAGTCTGCAGGATATTGTGTTTGTGGAACGAGTTTGTGAGTGAACCTTGACTTCCAGTTTCATGACTTTAGTCTAGATAGCTAGTACTTAGTGATACCACCAGGATACACAATATTTCATGGAATTGCTGTGTTTAAGATTGTGTGTGTTTTTCTATACAATGAGGGTTTAAATTATTTTTGTTTCAGCATTAAATGTGCGTGTTGCAAGTGGAGTGAGTGCATTCTTCACATTACTAACGTCATAGGTATTCATTATATTCATTGATACTGTATTAGTATATGTGTTATTGCCTTTCGTAGGTGTTCAATGCCCACTGGCTTAGGTAATCATATAGCCAAACCAGATATGACTACTGCAGATGTAATAATATATTTTTGTATATATTTCTATAATTCCTGGATAGAATTCATGTATTACAGCAAATGGTGTAAACGTAGCAATTGTTATTTGTGATAACATTTCAATCGGTGAAAAGTGTGTACATTGTGTGTTTATCGCAATGTTTACATACACCTTACTTCG
Organism: Cyrtodaria siliqua; assembly: GCA_037043455.1. Lineage (NCBI taxonomy): Eukaryota > Metazoa > Mollusca > Bivalvia > Adapedonta > Hiatellidae > Cyrtodaria > Cyrtodaria siliqua. The sequence goes on along the minus strand of JAWPHD010020641.1, from coordinate 16,248 downwards.
TGGCGTATTATACTACCGGTTATGAACATTTGCAGTTAATGATTGTGATGTGTAAATTTCGGTTGACCTTCAGGTTAAGGTTGACGCTATTAGAGATTACGTGATGTTGTGATTGACAATATTAGCGATTAAATGTTACGGTGATAAAGTGATGCATTGATTGTTTGACGCTATTCATCAGTTAGGTAATACGGTGATTGCATGACGTTATTAATCATGCGATAATTACATGACACTGTGATTAGGTTATGCTATTAGTGATATATTGACACTGTGATTAAGTGACACTTTTTCTTTGAAACATGTAGCGAAGCCATGTCTAATGTGTACATAACATTAAAGCATATATTGATTTGTACAAAGAGACAGATACATATGTAAGGGATATTGACACTTCTGCCTGTGTGATATTTAAACCATGGTGATGTTACATTTAAACAAATTAGTGATCAGTGGCTGACAAACCAATAATTATTCGTGTGATTCAAATAATAATAGTATTAGTCTTTGTAGCTTTAAAGAAGTGTTGTTTATATATTTTTGCGTATTGTGCAATCCCAATACACTTATTGGAATTACTGTATATTCTCGAATTGGATTGATATATAGAGATAATGAGAAAAGATATCGATACCTATAATGGAGATATGGTCGCCGTTATCTGATAGCTCCCCGAGAAATAGTAGTAGTATAGAGACAGTTGCTTCTACCCCATCAGATCCTGATCGTGAGAAATAAGCAACATTGTTGAACACCTTCAAGAAGTTTATTGCTGCATAGAGGGATGAAGAGAAGAAAACACCGCTTAAACCCCCAACTCCAGCACCGTCCAGTTCGTTTCTACATACATCTATACGCTAAATGTTAATGTTGCTTTCAAGTTCCCGATTCCAGTGTAACCCCATCCGTCAACCTTGTCTTGTGGCTTACCTACACACCAGAGTGAAGCGTCATATGCAGTATGGCATTATGAAATAAAGTACCTTATGAGGGACAACATATATTCGTCAACTCTAATACTTCAAGTTGTACGTCGCTATATGAAAAGTCAAGCGATTCGGACGATACTATCGATCAGTGAAGCAACAACTACATCGTAGGTTATGAAAACATTGATGACATTTTGGCAACGCACTTAATTGCGAGACCAATTTGCAGCATTATTACAGTGCACAAGAGAAGCCAGGGGAAAGTTTTGCAGTTTGGGTCAGTCATCGATGTAAATTCCTACATAAAGCTTACGCCAACGCATATATTTTGGAAAAGGAAAAAGAAGTGAGGAACCGAAATAAATGTTGATCTGGTCTGCAAGACAACAGTTGAAGAATGGAACTAGACACACATTTGATTCATCATCAGACTTTATCGCTTAGATGGATATCTAAGCAACCAGCACGAAATCAAGCTGTTACCCCTTCCGATCTCAGTTTGTATTCCCTCTTAGCCCAACTGCAGACATTGCTAAAGAGGATGTATTAGTTTAAGAAGAAGTCAGATCAGACGAAATCGCTTGCTTCTGCTAGCCAAGATCAATAAGTGTGCTCCTAGTATCCGGGAATCACTCTCAAAAAAGGTTGGTGCGGAGGATGCCATCAGTATAGATCACGGGGTATAGATACTGGGTGATACCCAAACCAGTTGAGTCCACGGGGTAAGGATAATGGTTGAAACCAGAATCAGATTAGACAAGGAGGTATGGATAATGCTGGATACCACAACCAGTGTAGTCCAGGCGTTATGACTAATGAAGGATACCAGAATCAGTATAGACCACAGCCAGCATATCAGGACCAGTATAGACCACACTAACATCTCTCTGTTGATAGGGTTTACAGAAACATTGGTGTTGCTACGAGCAACACACGCCCTATTGTTTCATCTCATAATATTACCACATCTTCGGTATCTTTGAAAGAGAGATAAGTGGGACCTACTATAGAGACGGATATTCCTGTTTGTAATACTGCTACTAAGTTTTTAGTAGATTCCGGAAGTATTGCGACGAAAATGTCAGTAGAAATGAATCGCAAAGACCCCAGCTACTGGATTTAAGGATGTTAGAGATCAGTGTTACTGATTATAACACTTTACCATGCCTGGGTCATGTTGAAGCGGAAATATATGTTCGTACAATCCAGAAAAGTACCCTTCCCATTCCATATCGTATTGTTTCTGACATCAAATTTTCAATTATAGTTGGTATAAATTAATTGTGCTGGTGCCATGAGCTCGCTTCTATTTCGTCTTAAATTGTTAGTAAGGCACTACAGACTTAGATTGCTGTATGACAATCTATATTGTATGAATGCCTACGGACGAATACCTTCAAAATTGTTTGACGAGGTCCGCGAGTACTTAAATTAGAAGATTGAAGCAGACACCATTCGTCCATCATAAAGTCCCGGTTCTTCCTTCATTCTTCATGTTCGAAAGACGAATGGTAGCCTTAGATTCTGCATTGACGAGACCATTGATTGCCTTGCATGATCCAACCTGTTTTCCAAGATCGAACTTATGAGTAGCTATTGGCAGGTACCCCTATTAAGGAAGAGAAAAATCATCAAATTACATTTAATCTGGGTCCTTTAGGCATATATTAGAATAAGCATAGTCTTTGGCCTAACGAACACAACAAGCACCTTTCAAAGACTCATGGAGCTTGGCATGCATGGATGACATCATAATATTTTCCAGGACATTCCAAGTGCACTGTCAGAAGTTAGAGGCGACATTTGCTATATTGTCATGGTTTGAAGTTGAAAGTGTCTAAATGCGAGTTATCTAAAGACATTGTGCAGTACCCGGTCACATTATTTCAGCCTCTGATGTAGAAACAGACCCTGATAAAGCAGCCTGTCTGCGAGATTGACCAGATCCAACGCGTGTGAAGGAAATACTATGGATACTATCGTAGATTCATCAAGAACTTTTCTAAACTGACTATGCCTTTCAACAACCTCCTGATAGGATATTATACCCAGTAAAAGAAGAACAAGAAGACAATGCCATAGAAATAGACAGAACGTCAGCAAGAGTCATTTGACAACATTATAGCACTATCTGCTCCTCCAGTTTTGGCGTATGCCGACTTCAATAAGCCATTTGTGGTCCACACAGATGCCAGTCTTGGACTCAAGTGGTCCACCACAAAGCAAATTCATGATTTCCTGTGCGGGAAATAGTTTTTCACCGTTCATACAGACTACAGTATATTCCGTTGCATTAGGGACACCGATCTCCGCTTGCATCTTGAGCAATAACAACTTTTGACATCGTCTACGGGAGCGGCACAGTGTTGACGCGAATATGTTATCTAGACTTTCGCCATCAGCTACCTCAGAATCAGTGGTATTTAACGACGTTGTCAGTGCCGTCTGCTTTTCTGCATGGGTTGATATTCCACTAGCCGAGTGCAATGTTATTACATAACACTCGGAAGTCTCAGAACTGATTCCAGAGGATGGTGTGGTAGACATAGACAAGTCGTGTGAGAGACATTATAGAGAGTAATAGTAAGATGCAGAACAGTTTGAATCCCCATTAAATCAACAGCTACTTAGGCAAAGGAATCAGTTGGTTCTGCTCAATGGTATTAGCATAGATCAACCAGGAAGTATGTCATGTACATCAGATTATCTGACCAAACACCTTTTTTTTTTTCGAGCTCTAAATTGGAATATGATTCACCAAGGGCGAGAAAGAATCATTTCCCTTACTTAAAGGGCTTATTGTATTGTAGTCCATTTAACCCTGGGCTTACATAAGACTCAAAGTTGTATAGCCTATAATATGCGCAATTACACGGTATCATGTCAAGAATCGCATACTCAAACTGTCATCATTGTTTTAAATTGAAGATCTGTGAGAGTACTTTAAGTTAAGCTGTGTAATCCTTCCTTTGGAGCTTAGTCCATTGGTAAGGATTCCCGCGGTTTAAAACATTGGGACATGACATAATCACACTGTGACATAATTTGCATTTGTGCGTAGTTTAGGTTAAAGCTGGTTTTCAATCCTTCTGAGACCCTGAGTCCTATGTTAACACGTCAAAAGGTTTAACATGTCAAAAGGTTGATATGGAATATTATCAAACCATACCATCATGGGTGTCAAATCGATGTATTTAAGAATTATTTAGGTTAGACTGTTTTGTAATCCTTGCACCACATCTAGGACCCATTCTTATACCACAGAGTTACAACTGTCCAATAGTTTAGAGCAAACTGTACATCATAGTTATTTAATTCCATCTAAATTGCTATTTAGAATATATATACTTTAACATAATTAATTGCAAGCATATTGTGATAAGTTTTAGTTAATTACATCTAAATTGACGACTGATATAGTCGCACTTAACATGAATTATTATGATTGGTAATTGATGCGTTAATAATTGAAACGCATGAATCTGTTCGGTCAATACATTCCGTCCCGTTCCTAGATAAGTGACAGTCTGTGCCAGAGAATCTACAAAGGACTCAAGCAAGGCAATCGAGAATGCTAGATCCACGAGTGAGCGGTTATTTGCAATGAAAAATAATTCAGGAGAGATCTGATGGATGTATTATATTTTTTATTTGTAGTTTTTGTTTGAATTGGTTAAAATGTATTATGATTTTTTCTTTCAAATCTATTTTACATAATTATATTTATATTTCATATGCCCAGCATTCTCTGTTGTATTTTTCTTATATTTTTATAAAAATAATTCATAGTTCATAAGTGGCTTTTTATGTTAATCGTTCTTGTTTTTCAGGATAATTGTAATGCTGCCAAGAAGAAGGCAGCAGCTGCATGGATTGATGGTGAAGGGGCGAAAACTCTTGAGGAACAGCAGGCAAAGCAGGAGGTATATAAATTAATATTTAATATAACTGAAGATCCCAAATATCTGTCAACATTTCAATACGTGCAATACACCTTGGGGAGCATGTTTCCAAATCCTATGCATGCATGTCATGTGTGCTCATCAAACTAATTTACATATATAGGAACCAAAATATTAGAATTCTAAATTATATATATCAAACAAATAAATATAAAATCGAACAGGAAATGCAGCTTTCACAGAACACAGTAAAACATAAAACACGGAAAAGAACAAACATGAATGGCAAGGTTAATAAAAAATAATGTCTAACTTGTCTTCTGTCATTTTAAACGAAGTAACACACCAAATATATATTAGAGGAATTATGAGTTGGTAACTCTTAATTTGACTCTCCGGTTTTGTTTTGGGGTTTGTCTGGATTGTTAAAGGCGTTTATATCGTGTCTTTAGTGTTTGGATTCTTAAAATGTATAAGTTATACATATATCTGTCATCGGTAATGTTCGAAACGGTGTACATATGTTGTAAAATGTGGCTGTTGTTGGTAGGATAACTACTTTATTTCCACTATTAAAAGATGTTGAAACAAATATATTTGACAAAGAAACTAATTATGTAAAATGTTTGTTAGGCCAAAACGGAAAACGGTGTTCGGTAGGCATTTTTTTGTTGTTACTTTTTTCCTGAGCAAGATATTGCGAGATTCTATTTATCACATACACCTCATACAAGTTGGTGATACAACTGAAAGTTTCTCTGTGATGTTGTCAGTTTGCCTCGATATAAGATAAGACTGCCCCAGTTAAATTACGCATTCCTGTAACACATAATAGGACATTTTAAACCAGAAGACTTTTGTTTAACATGCATTTTACTAATTTGTTTAATATAGTTCATTAGCATCTCATTGCTTACGTGAAAGAAAAACGTTAAACTCTGAATGTATCATATGAAATTCCAGGCAAATCATATGACTTACCTAAATATTTTCCACTTTCGCTGTGTAATTTGGTAATAATTTTCAATTTGCATAGTTATACCACCAGTGCCAAATGGATTACAGAAAAGATAGAATGGTGTATGTTTCACTTCCACGATGTAAGCTATTTGTGTGATAAATTATTGTTCAAAACAAACTGAAAAACAAAATGCATAAAAAGTTTCAGGGTTGGTCCCTTAAACATAGGGTCGGTCGGGCCACCGGAAACACAGTTGTTTTTTTTACTTTAGTCTTATGTTGTGATTATATTTATATGCCAATGAGGTTATGCTTGCATTCACACTCCCAGAGTTAACTTATATTCTGAGCATGTTGATTATTTGATACCAAATGTCCCACTAGGGTTGGAAATGGAGGGCTGAACAATTACCAGCTGTTCCCATTTATTTAATGTTTTCAAACAACGGCATGAACTAATTAATCTCTTCATTGATTGTTAAGCTAGTTGTTATATCAACAAGAGTTTTCTCCCTGAATGAGATCAATAGTAAAACTTGATATATAATTCCGAGAAAGACATTTAATAAACATTTTACAGGTCATGAACTTTGTTAATATTTACATTGACATAATACATATCATCGAAAGCCAAGGTCGTGGTTGCTGAGGATATTCGTTTTGCAACGATAATTAGGCATTTTCAAACTTTACATGAGTATTGCGCATGCTGAGAATAGAAACAATATTGACTTTGAAACATTGAAGAAAGCTTGTCCGTAGTCATTATAATGTCAAAGATAAACTGCTATAAAGAAGTTTATATTTACAGGTTGCTATTCAACCATGATTCAGAAAAAGAACCACAAGATGTTAATACCAGAATTAATAATATTGAATATTGAATTATATTGAATTTAAAAAGGAATTTTGATAAAAAAACTTTTTTATTTCCTTGTCGGGTATTTTATGGCTATTGTTGCTATTACTTACAGGTCCAGGAGCATTGTGAGAAGACTGACAGGAAAATGGAGAAACTTATCGAGTTGCTAACATCAGAATTCCAACCAAGGATGAATATAATGTATCTACATTTTTTTTATAAAAAACAACAACAACAAAAAGAGAAGTAAAAGGAAACATGCTTTGTAAATACTCTGAAGCATTAAAACCATGTGTATCAGGGTGTTTTGATTTCAGTGAATCTGACAATGGTCTGTCGATCCACGTTGCAGCGTGTCTTTGTCACGCATTTCTTATTATAACTTTAATTTATGAAGCTTTGCTGGGAAAGGACGTAGCGCTATTTTTTTTTAAAATTGCTATTTAAGGCTTCTTTGCTATCATTTAGATAAACAATTTTCAAAAAATGGGTAGGCAGTCAAACTTAGTTTGCACTAGACGTCTTTGCAGAGGACACGCATTTCTAACTCCAAGAAGATACTGTAAATAGGAAAAAACGAGTCATTGAACATTTTCCATAGCTTTTTTTCATAACAATACATTTATTTAAAAACACGAATCACATATATACTATCTTTCAAAACATACAAAAACATAAAGAAATCCTCACTCGTCCTTTTACTTAAAAAAGAAAACAAATATGGACAGTACCTCAGCGTGTTTATAAAGAACAACCCTTTAACTAAAATGATAATTATAGGTCTTATGACATTTCATTTTCAAACAAGTAAAACAATATATAGATCACCGCGCTGCTAATGAATTTATATTAATTCTATAATTTACACGCATGTTATTGTGAAATTTTCACTGTAAACTACTATACACAAACTTTTCAGATAGAGATCGAGTATAGAATTATATCTGTATGTACTTTTACATATGTTTTGAACTATTTAAACACAAAACATGTATGTTTTTAAAGCAAAATGATGAATTCTACTCAGAGCTACAAACACCTTGATAATAAACATGGTTAAAATGACAAACAATTTGGGAACAATTCTTAAAGTTTGATGTTAACATCTTAAATTCTACATTATATCCATATCTAATAGAATGCACAAACAATCCTGCTCTAGGATACTAGATAGCATCATGCACATTTTCTTATGGATATGTTACAGTGTTGTTGGTTGCCAGTGATCATATACTCAAGAGATGTTTGTTGTAAGTAGTAAGAAAAATATTATTTTTACATCCTTATATACATTTTGTATGCAGAATTGTAGGATCCAGCACACTCTGAAATCACTGGTGGCGATGAATGAGAACCGAACGAAACAGGAGCATGAGTTCAATGCCCACTGGAAGGAGGAGATGGGTCGATTAAAGGACACCATAGAGGCCCTTAAATCAGTGACAGACGGTGACATGTCAGATGACACGGTAGTTACCCAATATCACTAGTTAATAAGTACCTGTTCGAGCTCTGTAATTTTCTGTAAGTCACTATGATACGTAAACTTGAATAATCCCATGGCTCGGTTAATACACTTAGGTCATGTAAAGCTAGGCCTCTGTAAACTTTGAACTCAGAAATCTTTAAAATTAAGTTAGACATCCAAACTCTATTCTATGTATGATTGTGTAAGTTACTTAAACCCACATCTCAGTAATAATAAGTAGGTCGCTTAAACCTATCACTTTGTAAACGTGTCTAGGTCACACTAAACACACTGCTCTACACTATTAATTAGGTCACTAAAACCCAATAGCCAGTATCTTTGTGTAGGTCACTTAAACCGACTGCTCTGTAATATTTAATAAGTCACCTATGCCCTCCATTCTGTAATATTAAGAATGTCACTGCCCTGTAATATTCAGTAGATAACTTATACCTACTGAACTGTATGAACTGTATATTGTGTAAGACACTTAAACCCAGGACTCTGTAAAAGTTAGTATATTTTATAAACCTTTATTATAACAGCATATCACTGTATTCTTTCAGGTGAAGGCTGGTCTCATTGACAAACAATACACGGCAGACAAGGAGAAACTTCATAAGATACTTCTGCTTCTGGTAAGTTGCTCAGCTGGTGTTCAACATCATAGTGGTTCTTGTTAATCATAATAATTGGTATGTAAAAGTCATCGTAAAACAATATTATGGCTTTATGGCTAATGAATAACCTAACAAATACAACACATTTAAATTTAGCTGTTCATAAAAGCTGCAGTGAGGTTTAATTCAATGTCAGATGTTTTACATATTAGTAGGTTTGCAATGTGCGATATTACTTCTCTCAACTTTAAATGAGTTTTGTCCCTTTAACCTACCATTTATACGAGTTACAGGTATATAAAGTTCACAAGATTATTAGTTTTACAAGAGCACTTTACATGAATTACAAATTAACAGAGTATATATAAAAAGGAAGAATACATGTTTGAGTCATTCTATAAGACAAGACTATATTCATATATGCTCGTACATGAGTATAGATAAATCTAGCAATTCCTTATGCATTTGGAGGTTGGAAAATGAGGACCTATTTATTTTTGTGTCAGCCTGTAAATTAAACTTCTACAGGGGAAAGCAAGCGTTTTATTTATTAATGATCGCCAACCCTTGGAATATCAAATGAGTTTAAATGAAGTTCCAGGGATCAAAACTGGCCACGCCCCGGGGGACCAAAGTTTGTATATAGAGTTTTTCTTTCAGGCTTTACACAGACTTACATAGGAAAAATCTTCTCTGAAACCACAAGCCATAGAGCTCCCATATATTGCAGGTTGCTTCAGCTTATGGCCTCTATCTTGTATATATACTCGTTACTTGTGATAAATCGGACCATGCTTATATACATTTTGAGGCGGAAAATGCTTACCTATTGTTTGTTTGTTAGCCTGAAAATTAAACTTTTTCAGGTGAAAGCAAACTTTTCTGTGTTATTGATCGCCAACCCCTCGACTGTTAGGTTTGTTCAAATGAAGTCCTCGTGGTCAAAAATGACTACGCCCCGGGCTTCCAAATTTTGTATATTGAGGTTTAGCACGCTTTTCATAGGCTTACATAGGAACAATATTCTCCCCGAAAACCACAAGTCATAGAGTTCTCATAGAGCGGACCCACCCCGTTGATAACACTCTTGCATAGAATTATATTGTAAAATCTTTAAAAAAATATTCTTCTCTTTAACTGCATAAGCCAGAGGTTTTATATACTATGCATTTACCATAAGACCGTGATAATATAGGTATAACGTTTGTTCAAATGACCATCCTGACGTCAAATGTGGCCTTGCCCGGGGGTCACACGTTTTACATCGTCGGCAGTGTACATTGAGCTCAATAAATCCCTATTTACTTATCAGGCTAGAGCGAACAGAGAAATCGCGGCCCTGCTGCGGAAAATAGATGCGGTGCCTTCCTCAGCTGAGCTGAGTCGGTACCAAATGGGATTTATTGAACTGTATATCAAAGGTAAGCTTCCTGCATCCTACACTTCACCCATTCATGGGTGTAACTTATTTTAGTTGTTTTTGAAATAACTGAAAACAAAATTATACTACCATCTTAAATTCTACATTATATCCATATCTTGTAGATTGCAAAAAATAAAACAATTCTGTTATCAAATAAAACTATGATTTAAAAAATAATATTATTAGACGTGAACATGTCAAAGCTTTCTCAGCAAACACCAATATGGGGCATAGATAACATCATGCAGATTTGCTTTCGGATATGTTACGGTGTTGGTAGTTGCACATTCAAGGGAAATGGTTCCTTTTGGATGCCTTCTCTTGAATTTATACAAATGATGTCTGCTCCAGTGTCCATATGCTCACAAGATGTGTGTTGTAAGTAGTCAGTAAACTTCTAGTGGACATCCTTATATACGTTGTGCTTGTACAACTGTAGCATTATGCAGACACAGAAATCAATCACTGATGGCGATGAATGAGAACATGAAGAAACAGGAAGTACAAAGCTCATTGTAAGGAGGAGATTGGTCGACTGAAGGCCTCCATAGAGGTCCTTTAAATCAGAAACATTCAGTGGCATGATGTCAGATGACAAGGTAATTACGCAGTATTATTATTTAATAAGTACCTGTTCTTTATTTTGTGTTTGTCACTAAACCTAAGTTCTGTAATCTTGACTAAGTCCACTGCTCTGTTAATGAAACTAACCCGCCATATATTGGCAAAATTAAACTACAGAACCGTTTATCAAAAGTGGGTCAAAGTGTTCGTGTTATATAATAATAAAAATGTTTTGTTTAAATGTGTCTTATAAATACATAACTTGCATATTTTGAGAATCCAAACTCTATAGACACAATATTAGTGCCTAGGTTACTTAAACCCACTGCTATATACTATTATATAGGTCACTTTAACCCACTGCTCGCTATTATTATGTAGGTCACTTAAACCCATGGCCCTGTAACATTGTGTAGGTCACTTTAAACACATTGCTCTGGAATATTTAGTAGGTCACATAAACCCACTGATCTGTTATATTGTGTGAAACACTTAAACCCAGGCCTCTGTAAAATTTATTATATTTTTTAAACTTTTATTATAACAGCATATCACTGTATTGCTTCTTTCAGGTGAGGGCCTGTGCCATTGACAAACGATACACGTAATACAAGGAGAAACTTCATAAGATATGTCTGCTTCTGATAAATAGCTCAGTTGGAGTTCAACATCACAGTGGATCTTATAAATCAGAATTGGTATGTAAAAGACATTGTATTATGGCTTGATGGCTAATGATTAACCTAGAAAATACACCCCATTTAAACTTGACTGTTCATACAATCTGCAGTTTGGTTTAATTTAATCATATCAGTAGAGTTGCAATGGGCAACATTACTTCTCTCAATGTTAAATTAGTTTTGTCCCTTTACCTACATTTTATATGTGTTACAGATATTTAAAGATCAACATATTAGTAGTTTAACAAGAACACTTCACCTTAATTAAGTTTTAATTAGCAGATGAAATATCAAAAGGAATTTTATAAAACATATTTCTGTCACTCTATAAGACATTAACATTGTACATAGACTTATATAGGAACTGTCTTCTCCTACAAAACTAAAAGGCATAGCGCTCTGACATATTGCATGTTGCTTTAGCTTATGGACCTCTACCAAGTTTGTTGAAATGGTGACCCTGGGATAAACTCTTTCCTAACCCCGGGAGTCACATTTTTTCAGAGAGCTATATAGTAGAATCTTCAAACAAACTATTCGTCTCTGTAACTCTGTAACTACACTAGTTAGCTGTTTAATATTTTGCATTTACCATTAGCTCGTGATCCTCTACATACAAAATGTGTTTAAATTGATATTCTGTGGTCAAACTTGGCCCTTCCCCAGGGGTCACACGTTTTACATAGTTGGCATTGTACATTGTGCTGAATAAATCCCTATTTACATATTATGCTAGAAAAACAAATCGCAGTCCTGCGGTAGAAAATGGATGAGGTGCCTTCCCGACATGAACTGAGCCAGTATGAGGGGAGATTTTAACTGTATAACCAAGGTAAGCTTCCCTCAACCTACAATTCATCTAGTCAGGTGTGTAACTTGTTTTAGTTATTTTTGAAATAACTGAAACAAGTTATTTTCAAGATATATTACCTTTTTAATTATTTACATTTAAAAATCGTGTTTGTTTATAGCAAAAGGATACATTAATTATACTCAGAGCTACCCATACACACTATTTTCTTGACATCAAACAATGGTCTTAAATAAAAATATGTGAAAACAGTGCTTAAACTTTGCTGTATTACCATCTTAAATTATACATTATATCCATATCTAGTAGAATGCAAGCAATGAAACAATTCTGCTGTCAAATAAAAGTATGATTTAAAAAAAATAATCTTAAAACAAAGTTGTCAAAAATTGTTTACGCTACAAAGATTCCAAAGTTTGCTTATAAACGTTTTTCCCATTTTCCATAGATTTATATAGGAACGGTCTTCCCCTACGGAATCAAAAGGCATAGAGCAAATTGCATGTTTCTTCAGCTTATGGGCCTCTACCAATTTGATTCAAATGTTGACCCTGTGATCAAATCTCGCCCAATCCGGAGGCCACAGTTTGCAGAGAGTTATATAGTAGAATCTTCAAACACAATCTCCTTCTCTGTAACTCTGGTACTACAAAAGCACAAGGTTTAATATGCACTGACCATAAGGTCATGGTCCTCTAGATACACATTTTTTTCAAATGGTGATCATGGGGTCAAATTTGGTTCTGCCCCATGGGTCACAAGTTTTACATAGTCGGCAGTACACATTGTGCTCAATAAATCCCTATTTCTCAGGCTAGATAGAACAGAGAAATCGCGGCCATGCAGCGGAAAATAGTAGAGGTGCCTTCACTGCTGAACTGAACGGAGATTTAAAGAACTGTATAACCAAGGTAAGCTTCCTGCAATATACACTTCATCCAGTCAGGGAGTAACTTGTTTTAGTTATTTTGGAAATAACTGAAACAAATTATTTACCAGATATATTTTGTTTTCAATTATTTACATAATTACAACAAATTTATTTTTTATATAGCAAAATGATGAAATATGCCTCCTATTTTCTTGATAACAAATGATGGATTCAAATGACAACAAATATGGGGAAAATTGTTTAAACTTTCCTATGTAACCGTCTTAAATATTACATTATATCCATATCTGGTAAAATGCAAAAAAAAGTTACATTTCTGTAACAATCTTAGACATGATCATGTCAAAGCGTTCCTAGCAAACACCAGTTTAAAACCTGCTCTAGGGGCCTATACAAGATCATGTATATTTGCATGTGGATATGTTACAGTGCCGGTGGTTGCCCAATCAAGGGAAATGGTTCTTGTTGGGTGCCTTTTCTCGAATATATACATGTAAAGCTATGCCTCTATAATTATACGGAGTAAACCTTAAACACAGAAATCCGTAACTGTCACAGTAAGTTTGGCATATCAATCCTATTCTCTGTACGACTGTGTAAGATACATAAACCCACATCTCAGTAATATCAAGTAAGTCACTTAAAGCTATAAACTATACTCACTGCTCTCTACTATTAGGTATACCTTTGTAATAGTATCTAGGTCATACTAAACGCATTGCTTTCTACTATTAAGTGGGTCACTTAATCACAAGACTCTGTAATTTAGGGTAGGTCACTTTAACCCATTGCTCTGTAATGTTTAGTAGGCCACTTAAACCCTGTAATATTATGTAGATCTCTTTAAACATGCTGCCCTATAATTTTTAGTTGGTCACTTAAACCAATGTCCTTGTAATAGTGTGTAGGTCTCTTCAAATCCACTTCCTCGTATTATTAAGTAGGTCACGTCAACCCAATGCCATTTACTATTGTGTAAGTCACTTAGATGTACTGCCCTGCACTATAAAGTAAGTCAAATAAACCCATGGCCTTGCAATATTGTCTAGGAAACTTAAACCCACTGGTCTATACTATTAAGATGGTCACTTTATCCCAAGGCATTGTAATATTGTGTAGGTCACTTAAACCCATGGCCCTGTAGTAACGTGTAGGTCACTTTAACTTGCTGCTCTGTACTGGTAATTTAAACTCTTGGACTTGTAATACTGTGTAGGTCACTGAACGGACTTCTCTCTGCTATTAAGAAGATCACTTTATCCCAAGACCTTGTAATATGCTGTTGGTCACTTAAATCGACTGCTCCGTAATATTTAATAGGTCACTTAAACCCTCCGTTCTATACAATTAAGAATGTCACTGCTCTGTAATTCTTAGTAGGTCACTTAGTCCCACTGCTCTGTATTTTTTAGTAGGCCACTTAAACCCCTCAATTCACTGCAGACAATGAGAAACTTCATAAGATACTTCTGCTTCTGTTAATTGCTCAGTTGTTGTTCAAAATCACAGTAGATCTTATACATCATATAATTGGTATGTTAAAGACATTGCAGCACAATATTATGGCTTTATGACTAATGATTAACCTAGCAAAACCCATTTATAAGTTATATATATTATATATCGTATTGTATAAGTTCATACAATATGCAGTGAGATTTAATGTAATCATATCAGTAGGGTTGCAATGGGCAATATTACTTCTCTCAACTTTAAATGAGTTTTGTCCCTTTACCCACCGTTTATATGTGTTACAGTTATTTAAAATCGCCATATTAATAATTTAGCAACAACGCTCTACATTAAGAACTACTTAACAGAGGATATATAAAAAGCTAGAAGATATGTTTTTATCATTCTATGAGACAAGAAAATATTCATATATACTCGGTACTTATACATTAGTGCAGATAATTCTGACCATGCTTATATGCATTTGGTGATGGGAAAAAGTGTGACCTGTGTATAAGAGAGTATGTTTGTGTTAGCCTGTAAATTCAACTTTTTCAGGTGAAATAGAACTTTCTTTTATTTATTAATGATCGCCAACCCTTGCGCTATCCAATTTGTTCAAATAAAGCTCCCGTGGTAAAAACAACTACACCCCGGGGTAAATGTGTATATAGAGGTTGTGCATGCTTTAAATATACTTAAATAGGAACAAGTTTTCCTCAGAAACCACAAGACATAGAGCTCTCATATATTGCATCATGCTTCAGTTTACTGTTCTCCACTACGTTTGTTCAAATTGAGTCCCTGGGGTCAAACCTGGCTCCACCACGAAGTCAAACTTTTCCATAGTGTTATATAGTAGAGTCTTTAAAAACATATTATACTCTGTAACTACAAAAGCCAGAGGTTTAAATTAACAGTATGTATTGGCCATAAGCTCGTGGGCATCTAGATATAAAATGTGTTCAAATGGCGATCCTGGGGTTAAATGTGTCCCTGTACCAGGGGTCACAAGTTATTTCGAGTTGGGCAGTGTACAGTGCAATAAATCCCTATATATCAGGTTTTAAAATAACTAAAACAAGTTATTTCAAGGTATATATGTTTTTCAATATTTACATAAAAAGATCTTGTTTTTCTTTAGCAAAAGGGTGAATAATACTCAGAGCTACACATACCCCCTATTGTCTTGATAACAAAAAATGGTCAAAACATGTCAAAACAGTGCTTAAACTTTGATATGTTACCATATTAAATTATACATTATATCCATATCTAGTAGAATGCAAAAAAGAAAAGGTAATATTCTTAGACATGAACATGTCAAAATCTTCACAACAAACACCCTTAAGCTGTTCTAGTGGCCTTGATAGCAACATGCAAATTTCCTTGTGGATATGTTACAGTGTCGGTCGTTGCCCAATCAGTGGGGAAATGGTTCTTTTTGTGTGCCTTGCCCTGAGTATAAACAAGTGATGTCTATTCCAGTGATTATTTGCCCACGAGATGTTTCTTGTAGGCAGTCATATATTACTAGTTGACATTCATATGCGTTGTGTTTGTACTACTGTAGGATTGTGCAAACTTAGAAATCACTGATATCGATAAACGAGAACCTGTAGAAACAGGAACAGAAGTACAAGGCCCATTGTAAGGAGGAGATGGGTCGACTTAAGGACTCCATA
>JAWPHD010020639.1:0-31043 GCA_037043455.1 Cyrtodaria siliqua | reverse complement strand
AAAATATCCACTTACATGGCTTAAAAATTGTTCCATTTACTGTTGCTGTCGTTAGGAGTACAGCGGATAGAACCAAAAGTGTTTGCTGGTATACCATTTTTCTTTTATTTCAATTTCAAAACTTTTTAACAATATGTGGATGTCCAGTTTGACAGTCGAATGATAAAAGTGGACCGATAAAAGTCGCGTGATATTTGCCTGGTTCCCGTTGTGCATGCGGGGTTTTTCCTAAACACAGTAATGGACCGAATGTAAGTAATGTACAGTAATGGACGGGAAATGCAGTAATGGAGATGGAAATTACAGTAATGAATACTGTAATTTAGCAAATGCTGTACAAATACACATTTTAATTCAACATTAGCACTATATGATGTTTTAAAAATATGCAACAAATGATTTGAAGTGAATTTTTATCTCAGACATAAAATATGGACAGGAAATACAGTAATGAAGATGAGAAATACAGTAATGGACAGTAACTAATGGAGATAGTAACGGAGAAAACAATATACTAAGATGCATTTAAATTCAATATACTAGCAATATATATGTTTTTTGGGGGTTCTGCGGTAAAAAAAAAATTAGCCTCTTCGAAATATGAAATGGTACCTACTTACTCAAGTTTGATTTTTTAAAATCTGAAAAACAAGTATGTACAAGAAATATAAAACCTCAAATATGAAAATTTAAAATACATAGATAATAAATCACCATAAAATGCTGATTTACTTGATTTATTAAAACTTTTTAAAATAGGGGTAGTGAAGATTGCAAGTTTAATTTTTTTTTATAGTTATCAAAATTACAAACATATTGCTTTTTTTTTGTAATATTATAAAATGTTTATTTAATACAAAACAAATTTGTTGATTTGTTATAAAAATTTTACTCAAATCAACGAATATAATAAAATATGATTTTTTTACTAGAAAATCAAATTTCTATATGTCTCAGTCTAATACATTCAACAATGTATGGCTTTACTACTTCCCAGTATCTATGTCTTAATCTAACTATATGAGCACCACAACCAACACAAATTTGATATTTTGCACTTGTACCTTTTCCACATTTTAGACACGGTAAAACTTTACTTTGCTTTAATCTGAATTTATGTAAACTGCAGTAGTTTGAATCTGTTGTTGGTTTATTTTTACAAGGTTCGTGATTTCCAACTTTGATAAATTGGCAAATGTTTTCAATTTTCTGAGTGTTTTCCATTTTCTTTTTCTTGTTATAATAAATATAGCCCAGTGGTAGAGCACTGGGCCCACAAGCGGAAGGTCGTTGGTTCAAACCCCGCCGGATGCTGGTCTCTCCATTATCATCTTTCATTTATTCATTGCTTATCATTCATTACCATTCGGCAAAAATCCACCTTCTCGGCCCTCAAATTTGATTCATGAGTAGTTAGTACCTCACTGCTGTCTTGTGACGATGTTAGGCCGACGTTCACTGAAAGAAGGGAAGCTGTAGACAGAAATTCGTTTGTTCTTCGTATGGCGCGTCTAAAGTATGCAGTGGCCAGTAGCCTAGTAGTGGCATAGTAGCTTGAATGGAGTACCATGGAGTACTAGGGGGAGGCTGTTTCACAGCAATAGACAATAACAGAAGACATATCAGCAATGTCCCAGAAACAGTACAATCCGATGGAAAAAAGAGAAAAATCAGGTGAACTGCGGGTGAACAGTGAGAGTCGTCGCAGAAACGGAATATACAGCGAGGCTTCAGCAGAAAGTATGTCAGAACAGATCACCATCTAGTAGGAGGGACAACAGCAGAGCTGGCGGAAGACGGAGTGAGGGGAGGCGAAAGAAAGGAGCAGATAAAAAGGGTTGAGAAGGTGGGCCAAAAAATAAAAAAATAAAAATAAAATAAAAAATAAAAATATATTAAGAAAAGAAAAATAATATGATATATATTACAAAAATGAGTACAGACGTGAATTACATTTTACAATTACACCGGGAAAGAGTAATTAATGAGGATCAGCTTAGAAAGGGGCTAGATGCTCTTAAAGAAGTTCCAAAGGAAACTCCAGAGGTTAAATCTCAAACATTAAAAAATTTACTCAAGAGACGACTTGCAAAAAAAACAACGTAAACGAGAAAAGCAGAAATATGATAAATTACAAGAAAATGTTATAAATGAACAAAAGCAGAAATATGCCAAATTACAAGAAAATGTTATAAATGAACTAAAACAAGTTTTTCAAGATAGAAAATTAAAACTGGTTGACAACCCAATGTGTGGCTATTTCAAAGCATACGAGATATCTGCCGAGAAATACAAAGACCCTCAAAAACTATTTCGTGATAAGAAATCCATTATCACAATACAAATAAGCAAAGAGCGGACAGAGATGAATGGATTAAAGTTTTAATTAGGTCTCACTGTAAATCTATTTAAAGACGATGGTGCTACCAAAAAATACACTACAGCAGTATTACACAGTGAACAAAATGCAATCTTAAACTCTGAAAAAATAAATGAGTTTTACGATGAATCATCTGCAAATATACAAGAGAGCCTTGAAAGATTTACAAACACAGCATCAGGATTGGAGATTGATCACTGTGTTAAGTTTTATTTGAATATTGCAAAGTATGAACCATTAAAAGGTTCTTCATATATTCCTCTACCTAAAGCATTAGCTAACAAGAAAGCAAAAGTCAATGTAAAGAATGAAGATGATAAGTGCTTGCCCGTGTCATTGGTGTCTGCTTTGTGGCCTGATAAAAATAATCCAAATAAGATGTCTAGTTATAAGAAACACATAGGTAAGTTGAATATGGATGGTATTGACTTTCCCACTCCAATTTCTCAAATTTCCAAAGTAGAAAAACAAAACAACCATGCTATCAACGTTTATGGATATATCATAACAGGAAACAATAAAAAGGTAACTGTTTTTCCATATAAAATATCAGAACAACCGAAAGATATTGAGCGAATTCATCTGCTTTTAATATCTGAAGACGTTGAGGTTGAAAAAGATGATTCAGAGGATGAAGAAGGAATCATAGATGACAACTATGACCCTGATGATTATCCCGACAAACCAACAAAAATAACAAAATATCACTATTGCTGGATTAAAAATCTGGATAGACTGCTCTATGACCAAAACAAACATAAAGGTCAAACTTACTTCTGCGATCGTTGCCTTCACGGCTATTCTGGAAAAGGACTACTTGCCAAACACAAAGAAGACTGTGAGGGTATCAACAAAAATGCTTGCAGAATAGAAATGCCGAAAGAAGGTAAAAATACTGTAAAATTTAAAAATCATCAAAATCAGATGCCTTTGCCTTATACAATATATGCTGATTTTGAAAGTATAATTAAACCGCAATCAATCAAATTTGGAAATAAATCTGAAATTCAAAATGTACACGAAGCTTGTAGTTTTGGATACCAGGTTGTCAGATATGATGGCAAAGCTAATGATTATGTTAGTTACAGAGGTGAAGATGCTGTTGAAAAGTTTTTAAATCACTTGGAACGTGAGAAGAGCAACATTAATACAATATTTGCTCACCCAAAACCATTAATCATGACACAACAAAATGAGGAAGAGAATGAAATAGGTAGAAAATGTGGTAAAAACGGCAAAGTAACAGACCACTGTCATTTTACAGGTGAATATAGAGGTGCAGCACACAAAAACTGTAACCTGAAACTGAAAATAAGACCAAATAAAACTATCATCACTGTTGAATTTCATAACCTCAAAGGATATGATAGTCATTTGATTATGCAAAAAATACATAAAATGAAAGGTAATATAACATGCATCCCAAATAATGCTGAAAAATACATATCATTTAGTGTCGGCCAGCTTAGATTTTTAGACAGTTTCCAATTTATGGCTTCGTCTCTGGAAAAATTGGTTAAAGCAACAGACAAATCTGATTTCAAAATTACCAAAAATCAGTTTGGAAAACAAGCAGATTTACATTTACGAAAAGGTGCTTATCCATACGAATATATGGACAGTATGGAAAGATTTAAGGAAACGCAATTACCACCCATAGAAGCATTTCACAGTACATTAAGAGGTGAAGGTATTACCCAAGAAGATTACGAATACGCTCAAAAAATATGGAAAGAGTTTGAATGTAAAACTCTTGGAGACTATCATGATTTATATCTAAAAACTGATGTAACTCTGTTCGCAGATGTGTTTCAAACTTTTAGAAAAACATGTATGAATGCATACAAACATGATCCCTTGCATTACTACACAGCACCTGGATTATCTTGGGATGCTTTACTTAAACATTCAAAAATAGAATTAGAACTTTTTACAGACATTGGCATGCACTTGTTTGTAGAAAAAGGAAATCGAGGTGGCATAAGTATGGTATCAAAAAGATATGCCAAAGCAAACAATCCACACGTAGCTGATTATAACCCTGACGAGGAAAACAACTTCTTAATGTATTTTGATGAAAAAAATCTTTATGGATGGGCAATGAGTCAGCCACTTCCATATTCTGGCTTTAAGTGGTTGGAATCAGGAAAGTTGCCAGAGCCAAAAGAAGGAAAAGGATATTTTGCAGAAGTTGATTTGGTATATCCTAAAGAACTCCATGAAGCTCACAATGACTATCCACTTGCACCGGAAAGATTAGCAGTAAAAAAAGAATGGTTGTCTAAATACCAGACAGATCTGTTGGAAAATAATAGCATGATAAATACAGAACAACTAGTCCCCAATCTTATGGACAAAGAAAAATGTGTGTTACATCACAAAACCCTGCAACTGTATCTTTGGGTATGAAACTAAAGAAAGTACACAGAGTATTAGTATTTAATGAAAACCCATGTATGGAATCATATATTCGTTTAAACACAGAACTTAGGAAAAAAGCTAAATCACAATTTGAAAAAGATTTTCACAAACTTATGAACAACTCTGTGTTTGGCAAGACAATGGAAAATCTACGCAAACGGACTGATATAAAACTAGTCAGAACTGACGGCTCCGAAAATGAAAAGATAAGAAAAATACTAGCCAAACCCAACTTTAACAGGCGTATAAAGTTTTCAGATGAATTGTCAGCAATACATGTAAACAAAACAAAATTAACATTAAACAAACCAATTTATGTTGGAATGTCAGTATTGGATTTATCAAAGTATATGATTTATGATTGGTATTATAATACCCTGAAAAAAAGGTACGGAAATGAATGTACTTTATTATACACAGACACTGACAGCCTACTGGTAGACATCAAAACAGATGATGCATACAAAGACATGGCTGAAATGAAAGATGAGTATGATCTAAGTGATTATCCTCAAAATCACCCAATGCATGATGATACAAACAAAAAAGTATTGGGTAAAATGAAAGATGAATGTGCTGGTGTTGCTATAGCTGAGTATGTTGGATTAAGACCCAAGCTATATTCTATTTTGAGAGCGGATGAACAACTCATTAAAAAAGCAAAGGGTGTAAAAAAATACGTAATCGAAAAAAATATTAACTTTTAAAACTACAAGGATGCATTGTTTAACAAGAAAAAATACACCCATGAGATGAATATGATACGCACGATGAAGCATCAAATATACGGCATAACAGTAAACAAAGTAACATGTCACCATTTTACACTAAAAGATACATTCGAGAAGATGGAATTACAACTGATGCACATGGTTTCTATAAAAACTTATGAATTTGGGTATCAGCAGGAACAATAAGTAGTTCTTCTTTGACGAATCCTCTTTGAGGCGCTGCTGCTTTCAAATAATATACTCTTATACCTTGCGTCACCATATAACTTTTAATCTCGTGAATATCTACACTCCACATTGGATCAGTTGCTCTGCGTCTTCCACCTTCTTGTTCCCCGGGTTGATATAAATATCTTACACTTGCATTCATACAGATAGGATCACCTTTTAATATTTTTGTTTCAACAGGAGGGGGCTTTTTTGTTTCCACATTTATTGCTTGAACAACTTCTGGTAATCTCTTTACCCACTCTCTGTTGCGTTTTTGCGAATATATTTCCTTAGCATACTGATAGCCAAACAATCTTTCAGCTAATGTTCTGTTAAATCTTTCCACTATAGCTTGGTCTCTGTGTATTTCTGTTCTGCCTCGTCTGATATTTACTTTGTGTTTTGCCATTAACTGCGATACTGCACCCATGAATTCTCTGCCTGGACCCACTTGTAATAATTTTGGATATTTCAAATGCCGACTGTATATTTTCTCAAATGCTTTGGCAACTTCTTTACTATCCTTGGAAGTCAGTGGCTCTGCTTCTGTCACAAAATGTCACGTGTAGAGCGTACTGGTCGTATATAGCTCTTGTATCGGTTACACCCAAAATCTATTGTTCGAGTTGAAACAATTTCACAATATTCATGATCTATTCATGTAACACGTAAAAGCGTGCACATTTTAAGTGGCCGCCAGAGAGGCCGTGTCATAAGTTTAGTTTTGTGCTAATGCATGTAAACGTATAGGTATATTTTCCTTAAACGGCAAAATTGTATAAGGGGCCTCTCGTGTAGATTCAATACTGTAGATTTAGCCACGTTTGTCACGGACTGAACGGGGGAAATAATGATTTGGGCGTAATGTTTGCTATAAAACCCATTGTCTTCTAGCTTTCGCCGGGATCATCGATAGTACTTTGTTGGAACATAGATTGGACGGCAAATTTCACAGGCAACATGTGGTTAGTAGTTTTATTAAACTTTTATCGTATATTTGTATTCAGTGGGCGGCGCCATCTTGTTTGGCGGTTACGACATCCGGTTAGCATTGATGTTTCTCAAACATAACTTTAGACTAGCATATGATTTTGAAGTTACTTTATTAGATGTAATTATTGTAATTGATCATTAATTGTAAAACAATATTAATTTGATAACAGTGGATAATAGGTGCATTAGTTAACGTTGGCGTATAACTCGGTGATTGTAATACACGATTGTTAACATTAGTTAACAATGAGATGAGTGACAAGACTAAATGTTCGACGCGTATGCATAGCGTTGAATAATGTGGTCATTAGTTGACATGCGTGCATGCATAACTCAGTGAGTGTAATATATGAGTAATTTGATCATGTGTATATTACATGTATTAGGGGCATTGATTAACCGCGACGTACATAGCGTATACATGGCGTTGTAGAATATGTATACATTGCTACTCATCATTCGTACATATATTGATTGAATAATGATTTGTTTGGGTAATGATATTTATGCAAGATTGTTATGTTTGTCAACCTACATCTAAAACGTATGTATAATTACAGCCTAAGCCATCCAGGATATAAGCCATACAGGATATAAGCCATCCAGGGTTGGAGTAAGCCATCTAGGTTTGGATATCCAGGAGTGGAGCTAAGCTTCCACGATTAACGTAACAAGCGGTGGAGACGGTCCCCGTACCTGCGCAGCCAGGTTTTACTAATGACAACCCCCGGGACACAAGGTGGGCCCGTTACCAGTCCTCACTGGAGGAATATTATTCACAATCTCAGTGGAGATTAACTATCATTGCATCGCGTCATCAACCCTTACAGAAGGCATTTGATGACAATCATCCATTGAATTCGCGCATCATCATCTTCATGAGCTCTCGCGCATCACAGTTATCGCGCTAGATCAACATTGTTATAGCTTTTACAACACTTTAGTGTCTTAGACATTCAGTATTTATAACAATACTAAGAACGTCTTAAACGTTCAGGAGAACACTCTTTTCATAGTTCAATTGTGTATTCGCTTGTTTTTTTAGATAATTGTATATATATTAAACATATTTTAAAAGTTGCATTAAACTTATGTAAATGCATTCACCGTCATTGATTCTTTCCTGAGTTAGCCCAACCACTAAGGCCATCCTGTGACAGCTTCTTTTTATCTACTCGCAATATCAACCACAGTCAATGCATATTTATATGTCATGCGTCTAAAAGTATCATGCGGTAAAAATAACAAATCAGCTTGATGCACTCCATTCTTAGCAGAAACATCCAACCTTGGTCTAACTATTTTTTTTGGAGCAGGTAAATAAATCTGCCACACAGCTTGTTTCTTTAAAAATTCTAATGCCTTTTTTTCACTGACACCAGCCTCTTTTGCTAATTTTTTAACTGCTGAGTAACCTTTCCAAAATCCTTTTGGGCTGTAATAAATCTTTTCCATTTTTTTCTACTAAAGATTAAAATTTATATAACTATAAAAGAAAGAAAAAAAATGGATATCACAACTGCACGATTCGATGAACTGCTCGAAGAGCAAAATCAATATAGCACAAAGAAATGGACAGACTTGGAAATAAATAAAATATACACTATTACAGATACGAAAATACTGGATACTGAATATGGTCCATCCATGGTATTGACATTATTAGACAACGGTGAATTATGGGCGCCTGGTCATCTCAAAGATAAATTAGAGAAGAGTGCTAAACCACCATATTATATTCGACCACATGGATTGAAACCATGTAAGAACAACAAAAAAAATAGGTATCATGCATATGACTTAGTCTTTCCAAAGGTTATTCCAAAGTAAACATACTTAGTCATTCCAAATCCAAAGTAATTATAATTTTAAAAAAAAAATTATGAAATCAATTTGTACGCCACATATCCAGTTGCAGCCATGCCCACCACAATAAACGTAATTTCTCTATTCTGTTGATCCGGAGATGGTGTATAAAAATCACTCAACTTGGGCTCCGGTTCCAAAAGCAAATGTTTGCCAGTTGTATAATAATACTGTTTCATAGCTTGGTCCACATCATCAAAAGTCTGCTCTGCATGATGCTCTTTTTTCAGTTGCTTATTAATAAAATCTAATCTCTCTGTTCTTTATTTATTCCACTCCGCTTGTGCTGCGTTTAATTGTTCTACGGCTTTGTCATGCCTTTGTCTTTCCTCATCTGAATGACTTCCCATTTTTGAAAAGAAATAATTTGAACCGCTAAACGCCAATGCGTTTGTTAATAGGTGGCGCACCTATCATCATTGCTACTGCACTTGCCATTTTTTTATATATATATTTTTTAAATTATTTCATAATATCCGCAGGAATAATACCTTGCTTAATCAACATATCCTTTGTAGCCATTGCTAACATTATATCCACAGACAGCATCCCAACATCTGTCATATTAAAATCCACTTTAGGTGCTGGTCTTTTTAGTAGTTTTCTGCCAATCTCAGAATATTCAACAGTTAGAAGTGTTTCCACTCCAGCGTGATACATCATATTTACAATTTGTTTTCCGTCAATACTTGTTGCCATTTTTTTATATTATTTTTTATATTATTTTTTTAAATAAATTATTAAAAACAATCAAACGGGTCTTTTGGTGCAACATGAACAGTCACAGGTTGCAAAGGTTGCGTAGCAGATTTCTTGTTATAAATATACAAACCCAACCCAGCAATGCCTACTAATAAAACCAGACACGGTGGAATATAATTTTTATATACGTTTATTTTTATTTCTGGTTCCTCTTCATCTATTGTTATTTTTGTTATTTCATCTTGCTTTGCAGCATCTTGCTTTGCAGCATCTTGATTTGCAGCATGTTGTGCATCCAGACGCTTTGCCTTCCTTGCCGCTGCTCCTTTTTTCCCATCTTCTATTCCTTTTGGATTTTTTACTTTTTGTACAGGTATAACTTCACTCTCTTGGTTCTCCATCATTTATATAATCTATATTTTTATTTTTATTAAAATCAATATGTCTAACAGTTGTCAGTATTGCTGTAAATGGTGCTAAGCACATCCCATACCTGTAATACAACTCACAACAAGCGCTTGTCAAAGCATGATTAATAAATGGTCTTCCTCCAAATCTTCTATCAGTTTTGGTGGATTGGTTACATTAAAATATTTTGATACTCACATCACATACAAGTTAATAAAAGAATTGCCTAAAGCCTTAGTCATGCTTGCCCCAAGCCTTGCTTCATATCTGCAGTAAAGTTTGTTAATTTCATCCGGGGGCATGCTATCTATATTCGTGAGTTGTATGTCTTTACCCAAATATTGACGGCTACCACCGCCAGCCACTATGGCTGATAATCTTTCTTTTTTGTTTCTTGTTGCTGGATTCATCTGGTTCCGTCTGTTCCGATATATTTTTGTAATAGTTCTTCCGCATTCATTTTTATATTATTAATCTTATTTTTTATCTTGAAATAAATATAAAATACAAAACAACCAGCTGCGATATTCATGCAACTAGTAATTGTTAGTATTGTTAATAGCATTGTTATTAACATTGCTATTTTTTTATTAACATTATTAATTTGCTGCAAGCATTGCTATTAACATTGCTACTTTGCTGTAAGCAATGCTATAAGCATTACTATATTCATGTCAGTATTGCTATTAGCATTGCTACTTTGCTGTTAGTATTACTATTAGCAACAGTTGTAAAAAAAAAAAGGAATTATACCTGCGGATATTATGAAATAAATATATTTTGTAATAATAAAAAAATATTATATATAAAAAACAGACGATAAGATTAGTGATTATGACAAAAATAAAATAGCACAGGAAATTATGACAAAGGATGACGTAAAATGTTGTATATGTGTTTCAGAAAGTAATTTTTTACAAACGTACGCAAAAGGTGCACAGGAAACGCCTGTAATTTCTTTGACAAAGGATGGCGTAGAATATTTTATATGTGAGCCAAGAAGGTATGTTTTACAAGCCCCGATACAACGTAAAAAGAAAAACATGGATAGTGCTGTTGTACCGGTATTGGTTGGTGTATTGAGTGCATTGGTTGCATTGGCACTCTAGTTTTTTTATTTTTGAAAAAAATTATTCAACCCAATAACCAGTTGGTTGGTCAGTCCTCAAAATTAACTTGGAATATTTAGTCTTTGCTAAAGCTTTTCTTATTCTGGTTCTCTCTTCCAGCGTCGGAATAACATCATTTTCTCTTAAACAATTTTCATAACTATCTCTGTCTTTGGTGTAAAACATACACAACCATTTTGCTTGCTCTCGCAAATCTTTTAATACAGAATTATATCTCTGTGAAATGACCCACACTGATTGTTTGGCGTGACGACCAGAGAATGCCAACTCTGATAACATATCTTTTTTCTTTGTTAATTCTTTTGTGGCGGAGCAATCATCAATGATGTATAATGTGGGCTTGCCAGCATATTGTTTGAAAAATAAACGCAACAGTTCTTGTAACATTTCTTTGCCGTTGCTAACAGGATTGACAATTATTATTTTTTTATCTCTCGGGTTTCTCACATCTCCTATCCAGGATCTATTTTTATAAGCCTCGTTCAACTATATGGTAGACACAATATAATTATATGTTCAAAAACTCCAACATACTCTTGTTCAAGTATGTCAAGAACAAACTCTGTTTTGCCGCAGCCTGTCTGACCACAGATAATGGCACTGTGTGAATATTTAGTATCGTGATTCTTTGAATCTTCCATCTTCGAAATTGATTTGCGCATCTTGTATTATATATAGATAAATATTTAAAGGTTGATCTGCATCTGCTTTTTTATTTATTAGTATTGTTATGCCTTCACTACCGTTTTCTATTCTTCTTCCACTGCCATATAATAAATTGTCATCACATGTTCTAAGGTCAAGCCACAAAGCATATGATTTTGTTAGATAGGTCTCAAGAGAAACATTGGTAAAGTTTAAGTCCCTCGCTACTATTTCTGTCTCTTTGTTTCTTTTTGATGTCAAGGCAAATATTTGTTAATTTCATCCCAATGTTGATATGCCTTCATGCCCTGACTATACAACTGATTTGGTACTCCCTCTATTGTCATTTCAACCTTTTTAATCTTTGGGTTGTAAAAGGATTCCGTGTTTGTTCATTCTGGGTCTTCAAACAGCATTAGAACACCTTTCATGCTCTGTGCTGGTACATTAATGTTGATATTCCAAAGGGTTTCAGATTTGTTTGCTATTATTTTTCTATGTAGCAAGATACGATCATACATAAATACTATCTTACCATTGATTTGCTGTCTTATTTGTCTGGCTAATTCAACATCACTAACCATGTCAAATTCCAAGCAGATATTATTTATTACATAAGATGCATCAGCATCACTGCTTTTGATAACTTTGTTATAATCGTTAAACGTTAATTCATATTCTAACCTATCACCAAGCCCCGCTTGATAAAATGGCATATGACTTTCTAACATTTCAAAGTCCAATGGAATACAAAATCTATTTTTATAAGCTGCTGCTATAGCTTCATCTTCGGTGTCTGAGGAAGCATCTCCCGCACCAATTCTATGTTTTAACATGTTTGCTTTACCAATACCTTGGTAAGCTATGTTTACTCGTTCAGTAGGGCTTTTCCATAAATCTACATAACAATGATATATATCACTGTCATCTATTGACATGACTTCGTTGCCACTTATTCTTATTGTCATTTTTTTCACAATTGTTCTACCCAGATTCTGGTATAGAGTAGCGTTGGCGTCTGCTCTGCTTTTAAGTTCTATTTCAAAGGCAAGAAGAGCAGTACTAGGAACTATTACATCATTAGTACTTAGATTGGGAAATCTCACAAGCAGTTGCTGGTTTTGGTCTATTGTTGATGGATTATTAGTTATTACTACACTTGTGCGGATGCCTTTGGCACCATGAGGTTCTCTTAGTTTTCTATGAGGGTTGAGTTTGTTTCCGTAAGCTGACAATGTTTTTATTTTATAAATACATTTTTTAAAATTAAATAAAATAAACAATGGCTGAAGGAGGATTTGAATATGAAAATCTTGCGTACGATCCAGATGATTATAATGATGATGATTTACCAATGGTGCCTGATGAGCCTGTTCGAAGAAGTCTTCTTAATCAAAGCGACAATATTGCTGAACTCAGGGGAGAGCTGGCAAAATCCACACTTGAAATATACAAGAAAAATCTTGTAAAATCCTTTTACAATGAAATAGAAAAACGATATAAAATGGCACCGGACAAAATGGATTATAACCAGTTTAGAGTATCAAATGATGGTAAAATATTATACTGGGTTGCTGGTGATAAAAAAATAAGAATAACTGCCAAGTAAGGTTCTTTTACATTTCTTGCTCTTGGTTCTTTGATAAATGAATATAACAGGGTTATTGGCTCTGGGGGAACAAGGGCAATAAGACACTTTTTGAATTTGCCGGAGTATGAGAGTAAAACAAAATTATCACAAAAAGCTCGACAAGCGTTGGAGAGCACAAGAAACGATTTACCAGATAATGTGGATGCTATTCCATTACACGATTTATCACATATTATAGATAACATAGAGACATCAATGGATAACATAGAGGCATCAATTTATGACTGGGATGTGGATGAGCGTCCTGATGTTGAAACACAAACAAATATAGACAAGCGTGAAATGGATGGAATAGTAAACTGATGACAACTGTCAAGGAAGAACTCACCAATAACTTAGCAAAACTCACACAACTTGATAAAGACATATCAAGAGAAAAACAAAAGTTAGAACAAGCTAAGACTGACGATGATGAATTCCAGATAAAAAGAATTAGCGATCGCATCAAAGACCTTGAAGTTGAGAGAGGTGCAAGGATGGATGTCATCAATGAGAACAGAGAAGCTTTTCGTAACCAAGTAGGCAGGATAAAAGAGACAATAAACAAAATGTTAATCGAGGATACAACTCTTGGTGAGAGGATCAAAACCTTGTTTAGGGAGCAAAGTATTACTATTTTTAGTATTTTAACTGCATTTGGTATGATTCTTGGGGTGATAATTAATTCTATTATTCCCACATCAAGTGCTGCATCAACTCCAACTCCAAAACCTGATCCATCAAGTGTCAAGGACTGGATAAAAAAAAAAGTAATCTTGGTAAACTTCTTGCCAACCTAGCTGGTAAAGCTGCTGCAGCACTTCCAGGAGTTATTGGTGCAATAGTATCGTGGCTTTTATCTGCAACAGGTAATGTTATTAATTGGCTTGGTAACAATCTATGGGCTTTGCTTATGTTTATTTCCGGGTTGTTGTATGTGGCAGCCAAAGAGTGGTTTAGTAAATCTCGTAAATAAGTAATGCAGCAATACCTATTACTATAGTACCAACAATTATAGTTGTTTTGTTATCTTCGTGTTCAATCGCTATTTTTTGTATTTCTGGTGGGTTATGTTCCACAGTTTTATGTATTGATTTATCAAAGTCCGAATGTTCCGGTAAAAAATTCTTTGTTGTGGTGCCTTGAAAAGTTTGAATAATTTTTGGTGGCACTGGTTTTACATTTACATCATTATTCAGTCCTAATGCTTGTGCATCGGTTGCTATTACAATTTCATTATTGTAGTCTTGTATTGTTCCAATTCTTAATTCCATGTCACTTGGAGACATGTACAATCCACTTCCATAAACAAAATTTACTTTACTTCTTTCATATTTTAGGGTGTTTTCATATCTTGAAATTTGACTGGGCAAGTCGATGGGGCTATTTATTGCGTCCTCTACATTTGCTAAAAATTGTTTCTGTGCATCAAATGCCGTTCCAGTTCCAAGTATATCTGTTCTTGTTTGTGATTGTGAGCCAAGGATTGCCCAGCAGTATGTTCTTATGCTGTCATTGATTCTTTCTACTCCAGCTCTTGTGAAACCCGCAGAATCATCTAGTATAAAAGTAGACCAGCTGTTGTCAGCCTCAGATCCTTGTGCAATGTA
Source organism: Cyrtodaria siliqua (assembly GCA_037043455.1). Taxonomy (NCBI): domain Eukaryota; kingdom Metazoa; phylum Mollusca; class Bivalvia; order Adapedonta; family Hiatellidae; genus Cyrtodaria; species Cyrtodaria siliqua. Next base: position 16,317 of record JAWPHD010020639.1, on the reverse strand, counting down.
ATCAATATGATATGTTTTATCACTCTCATAGACTGTGAAACTCATCGTTTTGTTGTCGTATACAGTATTTATCAAAGGATTATAGCCAATATTTGTCCAGTAATTATAAACTGTTCGTAGACCATTATTATAGCTTTGTTTCTGTCTCCAGTCTGAATTTAAGACAACGTTAAACTCCTTGCATATTCTCTCGTATGCGTTTCGGTTTTATGTGTTATTAAACGCATTCCAATTTGAGTCTTGCGGCATTGCTACACTCATTTCAAATAATATTCTTCTGACTTGGTAATAGACATGAAATCGAAATAACGAACCAACCAGGGCATCAGCTTTTAGATGGTTGTTGAAATCAATGCCACATCCAGTTGTCGCAAACCAAATAGCAAAATTCAACTGATTCTGCCAAAATGACATCCAATCTGTTCCCTAGCTTTGGACTATAGCATCTGATTTAACGTATGGGAGTTTATATTTTTCAAAGACATTTGGAAATGATGCTTTAAAGCCTTTACCGTTGGATGTAATGACTATGTTTTGATTTATTATATCTATCACTTTCTTGCTGAAAGTACTTAAATTGTAGTGAGCATCTGAGCTATATTTAATTTCTTTAGAAATCATTTTTATTTATTTTTTTTATTTATATATATTAAAAAAAAAATGTTTCATACAATTTCAAACATATACGGTTCTATTAGCTTAACAGTATATCCATAATAGAAATGGAGATAAGGGCGTTGGATTAAAAAGTTTACATACACTATCGGTTGGTATAATATTATTCATGAAGTCATAAAGACAAAAAAAACAGATAAGGTGCATCGTATACCAGACGGACTCTTTAACTTTTACGAGTTGGCAGAACAGTTTAAATTGCTAAATGAAAATATTACCCTGGACATTGCTGCAGCAATTTTAAATACGCCATTAGAGACACGAATATCAAGCGGTCTTTCAAAAATGCTGGGATTCGAGGACAGGAAATGGTTAAAAGGTGTTCATATTGGAATTCACCCAATTGATTTAGCTCCTTATAAACAGCTATATGTTCATCTGGAACAAGTTAATACAAGTAGTAATTATTTCAATGGTAAGCCAAGCACTATTATAGGGGTTATACCTGTGGTAAATAAGCAGTTTGGAGATATTGTATAAACACATTTTTATCCTGAATATCACTGTCTTAGGAATGGTGCAATTTCTGAATTAAAAATAGAAGTCAGAGATGAGTATGGCAACAAAATAGATAATCACGGTTTGCCTATGAGTTGTGTTTTAGAAATTATTTAAAAAATATATTTTTAGAAAAAAAACTATGAGTATATTTGGACCAACAAGACCTAAAAAACAGAAGACTTAGAGGCTTTGATAAATAATGTTCAAGATTTATATAGGCGAGTTGTGCCCTTTGTTAACCAGTTTAATCATTTGAAAAATAGAGTTGATAATCTTAAATATGGGATTATAACAATATTTGCGGAGGCCAAGGGCCCACTTGTGTTGAATAGAATACTCTCATTTGGTAACGGTGGAGCAGAAACAAATGTGGGGCATGTAATGACACGCCGTGGACGGATTATGGGAATAGGTTTAGCAAGTGACCGATTAGTTGGTGACGTAACTGTAATAGTTTCTGTCAGATGCTGTTGAACAACCAAATTATGGCATAACGCTTCACATCATCCCACGCAATCATGATAACTTTGATAGTCCTTTAGACATTGGTGCTGGTTCTGTTGTTAACTGTGTATGCAAGGTTGCTAACGCTACCGCTGTAAATACGGTGGCATCATTATTAATTTAATTAATTTAATTTTTTATTAATAAATAAAAAAATGAAGCAGCCGTCAGCACCAAGTTTATATCCTGAGTTGCCAGTGGAAGACGGACAAAATTATAGATTACAAAAGAGTTCAGAGATTGAACAAAAGTTAATTACAGAACAAAATATACGTCAGTCTCTTTATAAAAAATATAAACGTGGTATTAATATTACAGATGGAATTGACACTACCTTAATATATGCAGGTGTTATTATGGCTGGGATTGGATTTGTTGTTCCAGTTTTGTTACCTTTGGAAATAGCAGCAATAGTATGTGGAGCTACAGGTGTTTGTATTAATTTTATCAGACGCAAGCTTAATGCAAAAGCTCAAAAACATTATGAAATAAAACCTTTGGCAGAGTCTAAGTTAAATAGTATAAAGCAGTTAATATCAAAAGCGTTGAATGATGCACAAATATCTAAGCAAGAGTTCAAGATGGTTCTGGATGAACTGGAGAGATACTATAATTCGAAACAGGATATCAAACAAAAGAAACTTGAAATCAGTGAAGTTCAAAAAAAAGAACTAGTGGAGCAGGGAAGAAAGGAAGCAATGGCAACCTTACAAAAAAGTCTAAAAAGTGTGTGTTTTATTTTTGTAGTAATGTGTTTGAGTATGATCCACCACCTTTGTATTCAAGGTCGGAAAATTGTTAATTTGAATGTAATTTTGATAACTATAAAAAAAATCTAAACTTGCAATCTTCACTACCCCTATTCTAAATATGTTTACTTTCTGTACAACTAGAAATTCAGAAATTAGAAAAAACAAACTTGAGTAAGTAGGTACCATTTTGAATTTTCATATTTGAGGTTTTTTATTTCTTGTACATACTTGTTTTTCAGATTTTAAAAAATCAAACTTGAGTAAGTAGGTACCATTTCATATTTCGAAGAGGCTAAAAAAAAAAAATACGGCAGAACCCCCAAAAAACATATATATTAGCAAGATGTTGCTTTAAAAATATTGAAATATTGTTTCTGATTGAGTTTTACCATAAAAACTAAATTAATTCTCCAAAAACAATATAATAAACGAGAGCGTTCAGTTGCATTTTGATATGTGCATGTTGATCTATTATTTCAGACAGTAGATAGTATGAAAGTAATGTACACATTGAATCAACATACATATGTCCAGATATATCCAGGCCAAACCACGAGTAGGCGCTCTCATCATGGCCCATTTGTTTGTGTGTGTTTTTTTGTGTTTTTTTTGGGGGGGTTGTGGGGGGGCTCTTTTTTTTATTCTATATTTTTATTGTTTAACATGTCTTTTTTATATTTGTTAAATTTTCCTGAACAGTTGATTTACATGTCAACAGGTGTTTATTATAACTATATGTCTACTGTACCTTTAAAGATAGTGCCTACATTCCATTTAATTATAGTAACCACTGAACCCTAGAACCGGTTTAAACCCCCAGTGGCCTACTTTGCCACTGACCGTTCCAAGGCGGTAGCCCTATTTGTGTTTGTGATGTCGTTTGCATTTTTTATTACTTTTGTCTTTTCGTTTGTCTGTTTGCGTGTTTGTTTTTGTGTTTTGTGGTTGACTGTCGTCCTTGAATGCTGCTTTCCCTGTCCGATATTTTTATCCTTTTTTTAGCATTTGTATTTACCTGGACAGTTTAGACTGGACACTGAACTACTTTCAGTGTACATGTATATTGTATGTATATTTATAGTATGTGTATGAATGTGGTATGATGTGAATAGGTTACCTAACCAGTTACCTAACCATGTTCTTTTATTAGTTTCCCGCCTAAAAGCCCTCTCTAATATCACTTTTGTCACAGCTGTCAGCGGAGTAGGTTCTGCCTCTCCAAGAATATACTTATGCATTGATAGCCATAAGTTGAGTTACTTGCCTGTCTATACAGAGCAACTATACTGAGGTCATTGCCTATCATGTATTGTTTTATTTAATTTGTATATAATTACAAAGTAATTATTCCATCATTCCAGCATGTCCAGCGAAATACATCATTTCACACTTATATACAAATTAAATAAAACAATACATACCAGGCAATGGCCTCAATATATTTTCTCTGTAATGGAAGAACATGAGATCAAATAACAAACAATATTAGTATAATTATTAGCAGAGATATCATACATGTTGAAAAGGGCACCATATGGATTAATAAGGGAGCATCACATTACTTGGGACTTGAAATGGTAACATGGAGTTTCAAAGCAGCATGTCGAGGCACTACACTAAAACAATCTAGGCAAACATTGATTAGACTAAGTCTACATGTATATTCTTACTTGCCCAAAGAAACCCAATGACATCAGGTCCATGATGAATACTCAGTTGCCAATATAATCATGTGTCTTAATTGTTCAATGGTAACTTTGCTGGTAAGACACTGGCACAGTTAGCAAGATACCCATGAGTTCGATTCCCGGTCAAGGCATGATTTTTTCTCCATCTTATTTCTGTTGAGTTAACATTTTAACAAAGTTTAACAAGCTGGTAGTAGATTGTTTAATTCTAATATAATTTGATATTATTTTTTAAAGTAGCCATCCCGCCAACAAACAGCAAATTTTACAACATATGTACACCGTTTCTAAACTTACTGACCACAAGGTATACTATTATATTATAACACATATTTTGAGAATCCACTGAACTCTGTAGACACAATATAAACAGCTTTAACCAGCCAGGCCATACACCAAAATTGGACCGTCGAATCAAGAGTTACCAACTCATAATTCATTTTACACATATGATATTAAATCGCGGGTATTTTAAGAACCCGTAAAAAAATCTACTTTTAATCGGCACATATACATTACATAATAGCGATCATAAAGCGATCTATTCTGAAAATTACTGGACTGAAACTGGGTCATTAGTAGTGCGATCCTAGAGCGATCCATTCTAATGTGTATTAGATCGTGATCCACTAGTGGTTTTATAGTGTTACATAATACTAACAGACATCCATTCCATAAAACACTGGATCGCTTTTGGATCATGATCCATGCACGATCCATTAAAAGTTGTTTAAGGAGTGCGGTCCATTCAAAACCACTAATGGATCATGATGTATTTCCAATTTAATCAGGATCGCGATCTTAAATCAGGTTCGCGATCATAAAGCGATCCAAGTGCGATTTTGATGCGATTCGTTAATTGAAATGCCATATTACTCTGGAAATAAATGCTGCTTCCTGTTTATAACTGATTTTGTCATGAATATTAAATAGCGATCCATTAGCTCATTTGCATGTGAAATTAGACCGCTTCTAAATCGTGATTTTAAAGCGATTTAGAAGCGGTCTAATTTCACATGCAAATGAGCTAATGGATCGCTATTAGACCGCTTCTAAATCGCTTTAAAATCACGATCTTGAAGCAATCCATTAACACGGTTTGTTAGGCTCTCTTTTTTTGTTTGGGCCCTGGGTCCCTCTTCTCAATACAATATTTTTCATCTCTTTTGATTAAATTCTCCAGCTTAGTGTTCAGTATCGTATAATAACTGGTTGGCGATGTGATGTACCTTTTATCCAGGTGCCACAGTCATCCCTCCTTTTTGTTCTAGTAATTATAGGTTTTAAGGTCAAACAAATTCCAACAGAAAGTATTTGAGGATTTTTAGAAACACTGACATGTAGTAAGTTTCAGAAAAAAAATCCCGAAGATAAAGATGACAGGAAATGCTAAGTTTTGGGGTAAAGGTTACGTTTTTAAGAGAAAATCTCCGGAAACTGGAATAATTTTATAAAAAATCATTTGAGCAAATTAGAATTTTCTAACAGTGCGGAAATGCTCTTCCAAATACATCTCCATGTAAATCACGGTTTTATAGATGGATATGAGGTTAATAATATGAGATTTTGGAGCAAAATTTGGAAAAAATGAATAAAATCGTTGATTTCTGTAATACATTTGGTGTAACTAGGCTATAAATTAAAAAAAACTAAATGAGCTATAAACAATTGGTTTCTTAATGTTTTGGACAGAGAAAGGTACAGAGATGTGCCAGAAGAAAGTCCTTTAGCATAAGATGATATCTGGGTCTAAAAATGTGTTTTTCATAAAAAATCGCTAAAAAGAAGAATCATTTTATAATAAGATGTTTGAACATAAACTTATCTAATGGAAGTGATAAAATGGTGCACAATTATATATACAAATGTTTCATTGTATCGTAAGTTAATGAGAACGTTCACATTATGAGATTTTGGGGCAAAATGTTTAAAAAATAAATAAAATCGTTGATTTCTGTTATACAGTCGTAGTACAGGCCTTTAAGCTAAAGAAGTGGGGAAATGAATTATAAAATGATAATCTATAATGGTTTTCATTAGAGCAAGGTGCAAGGATGTGCCCCAAAAAAGTCATTAGGCATATACTGTTGAAAAATGCATTATGTTCGGGTGGCAAAATGTTTTTTCATTAATAAAAGTTGTAAACACGAATCATTGTTAAGATGTATTTTGAATATACATAATCTACTTGAAGTGATAATATCCTATATATGCATATATACAAATGTTTTATAGTATCAGAAATTTAGTTTGATGCTCAATTTTAAGGTCTGTAGCAAACAAAGTTGAATAAATGTCTAGTTACAATGGTTACGATCACGGATCATGTTTACATCATTTGGAAAAATTATATATAAAATAATGAATTGGGGTTTTAAGGCGCACCAACACATGAAAAGGTTATATTGCGCCTAAAAGGCATGAACATGCCAGGATCATCTTCCATGTACATCGAGATAAAATATGGAAAATGGGCCTAGAACCTTCTCACCCTGAACTGCAGAGTTGCTGCAAATTCTATCGTAGAAACTCCATTTACGCTGGAGCCACGTTATTGTTTTTATGCCACTGCTCTTTTGATGCGAGCGAGATAGCACCTGAAACAATGCAGGGATCATGATGAAGACCTTTAATGAACATGAACAAGAAATGATCAAATGAACGTGAATTTGGGGGGATTCTACCCCTCTGCCTACCCCTCCAAAGGGATCTGCAGTGGCCGTATTATTTGCCCCGTGACCAAACGGGGCCCCCGGCAACCACACGGGGCATAAAATAATGAAGGAAAAACATTGTAATTACATACATATGTATTTATAACCTTTTGATACACATATTGTAAACATTTCATTGAATATGTGGCGGAAATATTGTTCAAGCAATCATAACAACAGGGTTTATAATCATTTAAATAGTAACTACCATTTCATAAGTGATAAGTTACATATGTTTGTAAACGATGAGAATAAACGTAATACGTAGTCCATTGATCGCGAGGGCAATGAAGTATGCCACCGAACATAAAGCACCTTTAATTGCATTAACAACTAACTACTGAGTCGGAGTCTGTGTGAACCCGTCATACACATAGTCTATTGAGCACTGTAGCAATGAAATATGACACCGAATATAAAGCACCTTTAATTGGACTAACTACTAACTTCTGTGTGAACCCGTAATACATATAGTCTATTGAGCGCTGTAGCAATGAAGTATGACACCGAATATAAAGCACCTTTAATTGGACTAACTACTAACTACTGTGTGAATCCGTAGTACACATAGTCTATTGAGCGCTGTAGCAATGAAGTAGGACACCGAATATACAGCACCTTTAATTGGATTAACTACTAACTACTGTGTAAACCCGTAATACATAGAGTCTATTGAGCGCTGTAGCGATGAAATATGACACCGAATATAAAGCACCTTTAATTGGATAAACTACTAACAACTGTGTAAACCCGTAATACATATAGTCCATTGAGCGCTGTAGCGATGAAGTATTACACCGAATATAAGGCAACTTTAATTGGATTAACTACTAACTACTGTGTAAACCCGTATTACATATAGTCTATTGAGCGCTGTAGCAATGAGGTATGACACCGAATATACAGCACCTTTAATTGGACTAACTACTAACTACTGTGTGAACCCATAATACACATAGTCTATTGAGCGCTGTAGCAATGAAGTATGACACCGAATATAAAGCACCTTTAATTGGACTAACTACTCACTACTGTGTGAACCCGTAATACACATAGTCTATTGAGCACTGTAGCAATGAAGTATGACACCGAATATAAAGCACCTTTAATTGGATTAACTTCTAACTACTGAGTGAATCCGTAGTACACATAGTCTATTGAGCGCTGTAGCAATGAAGTATGACACCGAATATACAGCACGTTTAATTGGATTAACTTCTAACTACTGTGGGAACCCGTAATACACATAGTCTATTGAGTGCAGTAGCAATGAAGTATGACACCGAATATAAAGCAACTTTAATTGGATTAACTTCTAACTACTGTGTGAACCCGTAATACACATAGTCTATTGAGTGCATTAGCAATGAAGTATGACACCGAATATAAAGCAACTTTAATTGGACTAACTACTCACTACTGTGTGAACCCGTAATACACATAGTCTATTGAGCACTGTAGCAATGAAGTATGACACCGAATATAAAGCACCTTTAATTGCATTAACTTCTAACTACTGTGTGAATCCGTAGTACTCATAGTCTATTGAGCGCTGTAGCAATAAACTATGACACCGAATATACAGCACCTTTAATTAGATTAACTACTAACTACTGTGTAAACCCGTAATACATATAGTCTATTGAGAGCTGTAGCAATGAAGTATTACACCGAATATACAGCACCTTTAATTGGATTAACTACTAACCACTGTGTGAACCCGTAATACACATAGTCCATTAAGCGCTGTAGCAATGAAGTATTACACCGAATATAAAGCACCTTTAATTGGATTAACTACTAACTACTGTGTAAACCCGTAATACATATAGTCTATTGAGCGCTGTAGCAATGAAATATGACACCGAATATACAGCACCTTTAATTGGACTAACTACTAACTACTGTGTGAACCCGTAATACATATAGTCTATTGAGCGCTGTAGCAATGAAGTATGACACCGAATATACAGCACCTTTAATTGGATTAACTACTAACTACTGTGTGAACCCGTAATACACATAGTCTATTGAGCGCTGTAGCAATAAAGTATGACACCGAATATACAGCACCTTTAATTGGATTAACTACTAACTACTGTGTAAACCCGTAATACATATATTCTATTGAGCGCTGTAGCAATGAAGCACTACACCGAATATAAAGCACCTTTAATTGGATTAACTACTAACTACTGTGTAAACCCGTAATACATATAGTCTATTGAGCGCTGTAGCAATGAAATATAACACCGAATATACAGCACCTGTAATTGGATTAACTACTTACTACTGTGTAAACCCGTTTTACATATAGTCTATTGAGCGCTGTAGCAATGAAATATAACACCGAATATACAGCACCTTTAATTGGATTAACTACTAACTACTGTGTGAATCCGTAATACACATAATCTATTGAGCTCTGTAGCAAAGAAGTATGACACCGAAAATACAGCACCTTTAATTGGATTAACTACTAACTACTGTGTGAACCCGTAATACACATAGTCCATTAAGCGCTGTAGCAATGAAGTATTACACCGAATATAAAGCACCTTTAATTCGATTAACTACTTACTACTGTGTAAACCCGTAATACATATAGTCTATTGAGCGCTGTAGCAATGAAATATGACACCGAATATACAGCCCTTTAATTGAACTAACTACTAACTACTGTGTGAACCCGTCATACATATAGTCTATTGAGCGCTGTAGCAATGAAGTATGACACCGAATATACAGCACCTTTAATTGGATTAACTACTAACTACTGTGTGAACCCGTAATACACATAGTCTATTGAGCGCTGTAGCAATAAACTATGACACCGAATATACAGCACCTTTAATTAGATTAACTACTAACTACTGTGTAAACCCGTAATACATATAGTCTATTGAGAGCTGTAGCAATGAAGTATTACACCGAATATAAAGCACCTTTAATTGGATTAACTTCTAACTACTGTGTGAACCCGTAATACACATAGTCTATTGAGCGCTGTAGCAATAAAGTATGACACCGAATATACAGCACCTTTAATTGGATTAACTACTAACTACTGTGTAAACCCGTAATACATACAGTTTATTGAGCGCTGTAGCAATGAAGTATTACACCGAATATAAAGCACCTTTAATTAAATTAACTACTAACTACTGTGTGAACCCGTAATACACATAGTCTATTGAGCACTTTAGCAATGAAGTATGACACCAAATATAAAGCACCTTTAATTGGATAAACTTCTAACTACTGTGTGAATCCGTAATACACATAATCTATTGAGCGCTATAGCAATGAAGTATGACACCGAAAATACAGCACCTTTAATTGGATTAACTACTAACTACTGTGTGAACCCGTAATACACATAGTCCATTGAGCGCTGTAGCGATGAAGTATTACACCGAATATAAAGCACCTTTAATTGGATTAACTACTAACTACTGTGTAAACCCGTAATACATATAGTCTATTGAGCGCTGTAGCAATGAAATATAACACCGAATATACAGCACCTGTAATTGGACTAACTACTAACTACTGTGTGAACCCGTAATACATATAGTCTATTGAGCGCTGTAGCAATGAAGTATGACACCGAATATACAGCACCTTTAATCGGACTAACTACTAACTTCTGTGTGAACCCGTAATACACAGTCTATTGAGCGCTGTAGCAATGAAGTATGACACCGAATATAAAGCACCTTTAATTGGATTAACTTCTAACTACTGTGTGAACCCGTAATACACATAGTCTATTGAGCGCTGTAGCAATGAAGTAGGACACCGAATATACAGCATCTTTAATTGGATAAACTACTAACTACTGTGTGAACCCGTAATACACATAGTCCATTGAGCGCTGTAGCGATGAAGTATTACACCGAATATAAAGCACCTTTAATTGGATAAACTACTAACTACTGTGTGAATCCGTAATACATATAGTCTATTGAGCGCTGTAGCGATGAAGTATTACACCGAATATAAAGCACTTTTAATTGGATTAACTACTAACTACTGTGTAAATCTGTAATACATATAGTCTATTGAGCGCTGTAGCAATGAAGTATGACACCGAATATACAGCACCTTTAATTGGACTGACTACTAACTACTGTGTGAACCCGTAATACACATAGTCTATTGAGCGCTGTAGCAATGAAGTATGACACCGAATATAAAGCACCTTTAATTGGACTAACTACTCACTACTGTGTGAATCCGTAGTACACATAGTCTATTGAGCGCTGTAGCAATGAAGTATGACACCGAATATACAGCACCTTTAATTGTATTAACTACTAACCACTGTGTGAACCCGTAATACATATAGTCCATTAAGCGCTGTAGCAATGAAGTATTACACCGAATATAAAGAACCTTTAATTGGATTTACTACTTACTACTGTGTGAACCCGTAATACATATAGTCTATTGAGCGCTGTAGCAATGAAATATGACACCGAATATTCAGCACCTTTAATTGAACTAACTACTAACTACTGTGTGAACCCGTCATACATATAGTCTATTGAGCGCTATAGCAATGAAGTATGACACCGAATATACAGCACCTTTAATTGGATTAACTACTAACTGCTGTGTGAACCCGTCATACATATAGTCTATTGAGCGCTGTAGCAATGAAGTATTACACCGAATATAAAGCACCTTTAATTGGATTAACTTCTAACTACTGTGTGAATCCGTAGTACACATAGTCTATTGAGCGCTGTAGCAATGAAGTATGACACCGAATATACAGCACCTTTAATTGGATTACCTACTAACAACTGTGTGAACCCGTAATACACATAGTCCATTGAGCGCTGTAGCGATGAAGTATTAAACCGAGTATAAAGCACCTTTAATTGGATTAACTACTAACTACTGTGTATACCCGTAATATACATAGTCTATTGAGCGCTGTAGCAATAAAGTATGACACCGAATATACAGCACCTTTAATTGGATTAACTACTAACTACTGTGTAAACCCGTAATACATATAGTCTATTGAGCGCTGTAGCAAAGAAGTATTACACCGAATATAAAGCACCTTTAATTGGATTAACTTCTAACTACTGTGTGAACCCGTAATACACATAGTCTATTGAGCGCTGTAGCAATAAATTATGACACCGAATATACAGCACCTTTAATTTGATTAACTACTAACTACTGTGTAAACCCGTAATACATATAGTCTATTGAGCACTGTAGCAATGAAGTATGACACCGAATATACAGCACCTTTAATTGGATTAACTACTAACCACTGTGTGAACCCGGAATACACATAGTCCATTAAGCGTTGTAGCAATGAAGTATTACACCGAATATAAAGCACCTTTAATTTGATTAACTACTTACTACTGTGTAAACCCGTAATACATATAGTCTATTGAGCGCTGTAGCAATGAAATATGACACCGAATATACAGCACCTTTAATTGAACTAACTACTAACTACTGTGTGAACCCGTCATACATATAGTCTATTGAGCGCTGTAGCAATGAAGTATGACACCGAATATAAAGCACCTTTAATTGGATTAACTTCTAACTACTGTGTGAATCCGTAGTACACATAGTCTATTGAGCGCTGTAGCAAAGAAGTATGACACCGAATATACAGCACCTTTAATTGGATAAACTACTAACTACTGTGTGAACCCGTAATACACATAGTCCATTGAGCGCTGTAACGATGAAGTATTACACCGAATATAAAGCACCTTTAATTGGATTAACTTCTAACTACTGTGTGAACCCGTAATACACATAGTCTATTGAGCGCAGTAGCAATGAAGTATGACACCGAATATAAAGCACCTTTAATTGGACTAACTACTCACTACTGTGTGAACCCGTAATACACATAGTCTATTGAGCACTGTAGCAATGAAGTATGACACCGAATATAAAGCAACTTTAATTGGACTAACTACTAACTACTGTGTGAACCCGTAATACACATAGTCTATTGAGCGCTGTAGCAATGAAGTATGACACCGAAAATACAGCACCTTTAATTGGACTAACTACTAACTACTGTGTGAACCCGTAATACACATAGTTTATTGAGCACTGTAGCAATGATGTATGACACCGAAAATACAACACCTTTAATTGGATTAACTACTAACTACTGTGTGAACCCGTAATACATATAGTCCATTGAGCGCTGTAGCAATGAAGTATGACACCGAATATAAAGCACCTTCAATTGGATTAACTTCTAACTACTGTGTGAATCCGTAGTACACATAGTCTATTGAGAGCTTTAGCAATGAAGTATGACACCGAATATACAGAACCTTTAATTGGATTAACTACTAACCACTGTGTGAACCCGTAATACACATAGTCCATTAAGCGATTTAGCAATGAAGTATTACACCGAATATAAAGCACCTTTAATTGGATTAACTACTTACTACTGTGTAAACCCGTAATACATATAGTCTATTGAGCGCTGTAGCAATGAAATATGACACCGAATATACAGCACCTTTAATTGAACTAACTACTAACTACTGTGTGAACCCGTCATACATATAGTCTATTGAGCGCTGTAGCAATGAAGTATGACACCAAATATAAAGCACCTTTAATTGGATTAACTACTAACTACTGTGTGAACCCGTAATATACATAGTCTATTGAGCGCTGTAGCAATGAAATATGACACCGAATATACAGCACCTTTAATTGGACTAACTACTAACTACTGTGTGAACCCGTAATATATATAGTCTATTGAGCGCTGTAGCAATGAAGTATTACACCGAATATAAAGCACCTTTAATTGGATTAAATACTAACTACTGTGTGAACCCGTAATACACATAGTCTATTGGGCGCTGTAGCAATAATGTATGACGCCGAATAGACAGCACCTTTAATTGGATTAACTACTAACTACTGTGTAAACCCGTAATACATATAGTCTATTGAGCGCTGTAGCAATGAAGTATTACACCGAATATAAAGCATCTTTAATTGGATTAACTTCTAACTACTGTGTGAACCCGTAATACACATAGTCTATTGAGCGCTGTAGCAATAAAGTATGACACCGAATATACAGCACCTTTAATTGGATTAACTACTAACTACTGTGTAAACCAGTAATACATATTGTCTATTGGCGCTGTAGCAATGAAGTATTACACCGAATATAAAGCACCTTTAATTGGATTAACTACTAACTACAGTGTAAACCCGTAATACATATAGTCTATTGAGCGCTACAGCAATGAAGTATGACACCAAATATACAGCACCTTTAATTGGATTAACTTCTAACTACTTTGTGAACCCGTAATACACATAGTCTATTGAGCGCTGTAGCAATGAAGTATGACACCGAATATACAGCACCTTTAATTGGATTAACTACTATCTACTGTGTGAACCCGTAATACACATGATCTATTGAGAGCTGTAAATGAAAAAAGGTAAATTAAATGATTTTAAACGATCAACATGATAAATAGAATATCATGTTATTGCCTGATCGTATCCAGTTTATCAGGTCGGCACGAAAAAAATGAAGCCCTCGGCACAGTCTCGGATTTCATTTTTTTCTCAGCCTCACCTGATAAACTGGATGTGATCAGGCACTAACATGATATTCTCTATAAATCTTCCAGATCGCCACTTTTGAAAAACACATACCATTGGTTAAGCCGAGCAATGTTTGACTTTCAGCTGCTCATTCACATATGCATTTGACTTGAATAACATATATATAATATATATACAAGAGATATTCAAATTATAATAATTAATTATTTTCCGGTTCGATTTGATTTACATTTTAAAACCTATATTTTTTATTGCCTATGGAGTTTTACATGAAACCAAATAAATGTTAATGTAAATATGATACGTTTGCTTGTATTTTATGCGACTTTTTTTTACAGCGTATTTATAAATTACCAAAATAAGCATTTGATTCATATTGTCTTGATAAAAAGATGAATAGTTAATGTTGCTATATATCAAATACCAGATATGTTATCAATATGAAACTAATACTAAAAAATGATTCTGGTTAGGTTATGGCAGCGACTAGCTTATTACGTTCTCCTTGGTTATGGTCAATTTAATTAAAAACTGAATTGTTTTTCATTATAAGTTGAACAACTCTTGTAATTAGTTGTATCTCACACATGTTAATTTATGCATATTTACGTGCCTATTTTATGCCTTTAAGTGGATACTGATTAAGTACAAACTAAAAACTAGGAACAACATTGTTTTTCAGTTTACTTAAAATAAAGAGTTCAAAGTTAGCCGTAAACTTAAATGATGTATTTGAACGCGCCGCTAATCCGCTGATTAAATCACATTAGCTCATAATCAAAGATTGTATTCATTATACAAATGGACATCACACGCTATCATGTAATATGGTGATTTAATTAGTTTAATAAAACAAAGGGCATAGTAATAAAATAATAAATAACACAAAGGAAACCGAATATTTTTACTAAACCAGTACATCATCATATATATGTATTCATAATCATTATAATAATAATAAACTTCAAGGCATAATTAAAACATAATAAAATGTGCCCAGACGTTTACTTTATTTTATAGATTTCAACCCTACCTAAATATGTGTAATATATCGAAATGTAGGCAAGCTTTAACTAGACTTCGCGTTTCGTCACACAGACTTGAGATAAAAGCTGGACGTTGGAGCAAACCAAATAGAACACCGGTTAATGATAGGAAATATAAATTGTGCCAGTCTTTAGAAGATGAATTCCATTTTGTTTTAGTATGTCCTTTATATACAGATATAAGAAAACACTATATTAAAACGTATTATTTCATGCGTCCGAATATGCAAAAGTTCATTTCTCTGATTAATTCTACATGTAAAAAGCAAATAAGAAATCTAGCTATTTTTATTTATAAGAAGTTTGTGAAGCACTCATCTTCCTATTAGATAATATTTTCGTCAGGTATGGAACCACCGTTTATAGACAAATTGTTGGTATCCCTATGGGTACGAATTGTGCACCACTTGTCGCAGATTTGTTTTTATTTTGCTATAAAAGAGATTTCATGTTGAGTCTTACACCAGATACCCAGGCAGATGTTATTGAAGCCTTTAATGACACCTCTCGGTATGTGGATGACATACTGAACATTGACAACCCTTTCTTTCCAACTAGGGTTAATAATATTCATCATAAATAACTTCAGCTTAACAAAGCTAATATATCTGATAATAACGCTTCTTTTCTTGATTTAGATCTCTCGATTGAAAATGGTGAAATAATTAGCAAAAACTATGACAAGAGGGCTGATTTTAATTTTGACATTGTTAATTATTCCCACTTGGATGGGGATGTTCCCCGAGCAACTTCTTATTGGGTGTATGTGTCTCAACTTATTCGTTTTTCAGAGCTCTTTGAATAACTAAAAAGCTACTCAATCAGG
>JAWPHD010020638.1:0-31046 GCA_037043455.1 Cyrtodaria siliqua | reverse complement strand
TATATATTCAGTTCTTACACATATATATTCCGTTCTTACGCATATATATTCCGTTCTTACGCATATATATTCCGTTCTTACGCATATATATTCAGTTCTTAAACATATATATTCAGTTCTTACACATATATATTCAGTTCTTAAACATATATATTCAGTTCTTACAGATATATATTCAGTTCTTACGCATACATATTTAGTTCTTACACATATATATTCCTTTCTTACGCATATATATTCAGTTCTTACGCATATATATTCAGTGCTTAAACATATATATTCAGTTCTTACACATATATATTCAGTTCTTACACATATATATTCAGTTCTTACGCATATATATTCCGTTCTTACGCATATATATTCCGTTCTTACGCATATATATTCAGTTGTTACGCATATATATTCAGTTCTTACACATATATATTTAGTTTTTACGCATATATGTTCAGTTCTTACGCATATATGTTCCGTTCTTACGCATATATATTCAGTTCTTACGCATACATATTCACTTCTTACTCATATATATTCACTTCTTAGGCATATATGATCACTTCGAACGCATATATATTCAGTTCTTACGCATATATTCAGTTCTTACGCATATATATTCCGTTCTTACGTATATATATTACGTTTTTACGCATATATATTCAGTTTTACTCACATATTCAGTTCTTACGCATATATATTGAGTTCTTACGCATATATATTCAGTTCTTACGCATACATATTCAGTTCTTACACATATATATTCAGTTCTTACACATACATATTCCGTTCTTACACATATATATTCCGTTCTTACTCATATATATTCCGTTCTTACGCATATATATTCCGTTCTTACGCATATATATTCAGTTCTTAAACATATATATTCAGTTCTTACACATATCTATTCAGTTCTTAAACATATATATTCAGTTCTTACACATATATATTCAGTTCTTACGCATATATATTCAGTTCTTACACATATATATTCCGTTCTTACGCATATATATTCCGTTCTTACGCATATATATTCAGTTCTTAAACATATATATTCAGTTCTTACACATATATATTCAGATTTACACACATATATTCAGTTCTTACGCATATATATTCAGTTCTTACGCATATATATTCAGTTCTTACACATATATATTCAGTTCTTACGCATATATATTCAGTTCTTACGCATATATATTCCGTTCTTACGCATATATATTCAGTTCTTAAGCATATATATTCAGTTCTTTCTGATATATATTCAGTTCCTACGCATATATATTCAGTTCTTACGCATATATATTCAGTTCTTACACATATATATTCAGTTCTTACACATATATATTCCTTTCTTACACATATATATTCCGTTCTTACGCATATATATTCCGTTCTTACGCATATATATTCCGTTCTTACGCATATATATTCAGTTCTTAAACATATATATTCAGTTCTTACACATATATATTCAGTTCTTAAACATATATATTCAGTTCTTACACATATATGTTCAGATTTACACACATATATTCAGTTCTTACGCATATATATTCAGTTCTTACGCATATATATTCAGTTCTTACGCATATATATTCAGTTCTTACGCATACATATTCAGTTCTTACACATATATATTCAGTTCTTACACATATATATTCCGTCCTTAAACATATATATTCCGTTCTTACGCATATATATTCCGTTCTTACTGAAATATATTCCGTTCTTACGCATATATATTCCGTTCTTACGCATCTATTCAGTTCTTACGCATATATATTCCGTTCTTACGCATATATATTCAGTTCTTACGCATATATATTCAGTTCTTACACATATATATTTAGTTCTTACGCATATATATTCAGTTCTTACGCATATATGTTCCGTTCTTACGCATATATATTCAGTTCTTACGCATACATATTCACTTCTTACTCATGTATATTCACTTCTTAGGCATATATGTTCACTTCGTACGCATATATATTCAGTTCTTACGCATATATTTAGTTCTTACGCATACATATTCAGTTCTTACGCATATATATTCAGTTCTTACACATATATATTCAGTTCTTACACATATATATTCCGTTCTTACGCATATATATTCCGTTCTTACGCATATATATTCCGTTCTTACGCATATATATTCAGTTCTTAAACATATATATTCAGTTCTTACACATATATATTCAGTTCTTAAACATATATATTCAGTTCTTACAGATATATATTCAGTTCTTACGCATACATATTTAGTTCTTACACATATATATTTCGTTCTTACGCATATATATTCAGTTCTTACGCATATATATTCAGTGCTTAAACATATATATTCAGTTCTTACACATATATATTCAGTTCTTACACATATATATTCCGTTCTTAGGCATATATATTCCGTTCTTACGCATATATATTCCGTTCTTACGCATATATATTCAGTTCTTACGCATATATATTCAGTTCTTACAAATATATATTTAGTTTTTACGCATATATATTCAGTTCTTACGCATATATGTTCTGTTCTTACGCATATATATTCAGTTCTTACGCATACATATTCACTTCTTACTCATATATATTCACTTCTTAGGCATATATGATCACTTCGAACGCATATATATTCAGTTCTTACGCATATATTCAGTTCTTACGCATATATATTCCGTTCTTACGTATATATATTACGTTTTTACGCATATATATTACGTTTTTACTCACATATTCAGTTCTTACGCATATATATTGAGTTCTTACGCATATATATTCAGTTCTTACGCATACATATTCAGTTCTTACACATATTATTCAGTTCTTACACATACATATTCCGTTCTTACACATATATATTCCGTTCTTAATCATATATATTCCGTTCTTACGCATATATATTCCGTTCTTACGCATATATATTCAGTTCTTAAACATATATTTTCAGTTCTTACACATATATATTCAGTTCTTAAACATATATATTCAGTTCTTACACATATATATTCAGTTCTTACGCATACATATGTAGTTCTTACACATATATATTCCGTTCTTACGCATATATATTCCGTTCTTACGCATATATATTCAGTTCTTAAACATATATATTCAGTTCTTACACATATATATTCCGTTCTTACGCATATATATTCCGTTCTTACGCATATATATTACGTTCTTACGCATATATATTCAGTTCTTAAACATATATATTCAGTTCTTACACATATATATTCAGTTCTTAGACATATATATTCAGTTCTTACACATATATATTCAGTTCTTACGCATTCATATTCCGTTCTTACACATATATATTCCGTTCTTACGCATATATATTTCGTTCTTACGCATATATATTCCGTTCTTACGCATATATATTCAGTTCTTAAACATATATATTCAGTTCTTACACATATATATTCAGTTCTTAAACATATATATTCAGTTCTTACACATATATATTCAGTTCTTACGCATACATATTCAGTTCTTACACATATATATTCCGTTCTTACGCATATATATTCCGTTCTTACGCATATATATTCAGTTCTTAAACATATATATTCAGTTCTTACACATATATATTCAGTTATTACACATATATATTCAGTTCTTACACATATGTATTCCGTTCTTAGGCATATATATTCCGTTCTTACGCATATATATTCCGTTCTTACGCATATATATTCAGTTCTTAGGCATATATATTCAGTTCTTACGCATATATATTCAGTTCTTACACATATATATTCAGTTCTTACGCATATATATTCAGTTCTTACGCATATATATTCAGTTCTTACACATATATATTCTGCTCTTACACATATATATTCCGTTCTTACGCATATATATTCAGTTCTTAAGCATATATATTCAGTTCTTACTGATATATATTCAGTTCCTACGCATATATATTCAGTTCTTACGCATATATATTCAGTTCTTACACATATATATTCAGTTCTTACACATATATATTCCTTTCTTACACATATATATTCCGTTCTTACGCATATATATTCCGTTCTTACGCATATATATTCAGTTCTTAAACATATATATTCAGTTCTTACACATATATATTCAGTTCTTAAACATATATATTCAGTTCTTACACATATATATTCATATTTACACACATATATTCAGTTCTTACGCATATATATTCAGTTCTTACGCATATATATTCAGTTCTTACGCATATATATTCAGTTCTTACGCATACATATTCCGTCCTTAAACATATATATTCCGTTCTTACGCATATATATTCCGTTCTTACTGATATATATTCCGTTCTTACGCATATATATTCCGTTCTTACGCATATATTCAGTTCTTACGCATATATATTCCGTTCTTACGCATATATATTCAGTTCTTACGCATATATATTACGTTCTTACGCATATATATTCAGTTCTTAAACATATATATTCAGTTCTTACACATATATATTCAGTTCTTAAACATATATATTCAGTTCTTACACATATATTCAGTTCTTACGCATTCATATTCCGTTCTTACACATATATATTCCGTTCTTACGCATATATATTTCGTTCTTACGCATATATATTCCGTTCTTACGCATATATATTCAGTTCTTAAACATATATATTCAGTTCTTACACATATATATTCAGTTCTTAAACATATATATTCAGTTCTTACACATATTTATTCAGTTCTTACGCATACATATTCAGTTCTTACACATATATATTCCGTTCTTACGCATATATATTCCGTCCTACGCATATATTTTCAGTTCTTAAACATATATATTCAGTTCTTACACATATATATTCAGTTATTACACATATATATTCAGTTCTTACACATATATTTTCCGTTCTTAGGCATATATATTCCGTTCTTACGCATATATATTCCGTTCTTACGCATATATATTCAGTTCTTAGGCATATATATTCAGTTCTTACGCATATATATTCAGTTCTTACACATATATATTCAGTTCTTACGCATATATATTCAGTTCTTACGCATATATATTCAGTTCTTACACATATATATTCTGCTCTTACACATATATATTCCGTTCTTACGCATATATATTCAGTTCTTAAGCATATATATTCAGTTCTTACTGATATATATTCAGTTCCCACGCATATATATTCAGTTCTTACGCATATATATTCAGTTCTTACACATATATTCAGTTCTTACACATATATATTCCTTTCTTACACAGATATATTCCGTTCTTACGCATATATATTCCGTTCTTACGCATATATATTCCGTTCTTACGCATATATATTCAGTTCTTAAACATATATATTCAGTTCTTACACATATATATTCAGTTCTTAAACATATATATTCAGTTCTTACACATATATATTCAGATTTACACACATATATTCAGTTCTTACGCATATATATTCAGTTCTTACGCATATATATTCAGTTCTTACGCATATATATTCAGTTCTTACGCATACATATTCCGTCCTTAAACATATATATTCCGTTCTTACGCATATATATTCCGTTCTTACTGATATATATTCCGTTCTTACGCATATATATTCCGTTCTTACGCATATATTCAGTTCTTACGCATATATATGCCGTTCTTACCCATATATATTTAGTTCTTACGCATATATATTCAGTTCTTACACATATATATTTAGTTCTTACGCATATATATTCAGTTCTTACGCATATATGTTCCGTTCTTACGCATATATATTCAGTTCTTACGCATACATATTCACTTCTTACTCATATATATTCACTTCTTAGGCATATATGTTCACTTAGTACGCATATATATTCAGTTCTTACACATATATATTCAGTTCTTACACATATATATTCCGTTCTTACTCATATATATTCCGTTCTTACGCATATATATTCCGTTCTTACGCATATATTATCTGTTCTTACGCATATATATTCAGTTCTTAAACATATATATTCAGTTCTTACACATATATATTCAGTTCTTAAACATATATATTCAGTTCTTACAGATATATATTCAGTTCTTACGCATACATATTTAGTTCTTACACATATATATTCCGTTCTTACGCATATATATTCCGTTCTTACGCATATATATTCAGTTCTTAAACATATATATTCAGTTCTTACACATATATATTCAGTTCTTACACATATATATTCCGTTCTTAGGCATATATATTCCGTTCTTACGCATATATATTCCGTTCTTACGCATATATATTCAGTTCTTAGTCATATATATTCAGTTCTTATGCATATATATTCAGTTCTTACTCATATATATTCCGTTCTTACGCATATATATTCAGTTCTTAAACATATATATTCAGTTCTTACACATATATATTCAGTTCTTAAACATATATATTCAGTTCTTACACATATATATTCAGTTCTTACACATATATATTCAGTTCTTATACATATATATTCCGTTCTTAGGCATATATATTCCGTTCTTACGCATATATATTCCGTTCTTACGCATATATTCAGTTCTTAGGCATATATATGCCGTTCTTACGCATATATATTCAGTTCTTACGCATATATATATATTCAGTTCTTACACATATATATTTAGTTCTTACGCATATATATTCAGTTCTTACGCATATATATTCACTTCTTACGCATATATATTTACTTCTTACGCATATATATTCACTTCTTAGGCATATATGTTAACTTCTTACGCATACATATTCAGTTCTTACGCATATATTCAGTTCTTACGTATATATATTCCGTTTTTACGCATATATATTCAGTTCTTACTCATATATTCAGTTCTTACGCATATACTCAGTTCTTACGCATATATATTCAGTTCTTACGCATATATATTCAGTTCTTACGCATACATATTCAGTTCTTACACATATATATTCGGTTCTTACACATATATATTCCGTTCTTACACATATATATTCCGTATTTACGCATATATATTCCGTTCTTACGCATATATATTCCGTTCTTACGCATATATATTCAGTTCTTAAACATATATATTCAGTTCTTACACATATATATTCAGTTCTTACACATATATATTCAGTTCTTACACATATATATTCAGTTCTTACGCATACATATTTAGTTCTTACGCATACATATTTAGTTCTTACACATATATTCCGTTCTTACGCATATATATTCCGTTCTTACGCATATATATTCAGTTCTTAAACATATATATTCATTTCTTACACATATATATTCAGTTCTTACGCATATATATTCAGTTCTTACGCATACATATTTAGTTCTTACACATATATATTCAGTTCTTACACATATATATTCCGTTCTTACGCATATATATTCCGTTCTTACGCATATATATTCCGTTCTTACGCATATATATTCAGTTCTTAAACATATATATTCAGTTCTTACACATATATATTCAGTTCTTACACATATATATTCAGTTCTTACACATATATATTCAGTTCTTACGCATACATATTTAGTTCTTACGCAAACATATTTAGTTCTTACACATATATATTCTGCTCTTACACATATATATTCCGTTCTTACGCATATATATTCAGTTCTAACTGATATATATTCAGTTCCTACGCATATATATTCAGTTCTTACGCATATATATTCAGTTCTTACACATATATATTCAGTTCTTACACATATATATTCCTTTCTTACACATATATTCAGTTCTTACGCATATATATTCAGTTCTTAAACATTTATATTGAGTTCTTACACATATATATTCAGTTCTTAAACATATATATTCAGTTCTTACTCATATATATTCAGATTTACACACATATATTCAGTTCTTACGCATATATATTCAGTTCTTTCGCATATATATTCAGTTCTTACGCATATATATTCAGTTCTTACGCATACATATTCAGTTCTTACACATATATATTCCGTTCTTACACATATATATTCCGTTCTTACACATATATATTCCGTTCTTACGCATATATATTCCGTTCTTACTGATATATATTCCGTTCTTACGCATATATATTCCGTTCTTACGCATATATTCAGTTCTTACGCATATATATGCCGTTCTTACGCATATATATTCAGTTCTTACGCATATATATTCAGTTCTTACACATATATATTTAGTTTTTACGCATATATATTCAGTTCTTACGCATACATATTCACTTCTTACTCATATATATTCACTTCGTAGGCATATATGATCACTTCGTACGCATATATATTCAGTTCTTACGCATATACTCAGTTCTTACGCATATATATTCCGTTCTTACACATATATATTCCGTTCTTACGCATATATATTCCGTTCTTACGCATATATATTCCGTTCTTACGCATATATATTCAGTTCTTAAACATATATATTCAGTTCTTACACATATATATTCAGTTCTTAAACATATATATTCAGTTCTTACAGATATATATTCAGTTCGTACGCATACATATTTAGTTCTTACACATATATATTCCGTTCTTACGTATATATATTCAGTTCTTACGCAAATATATTCAGTTCTTAAACATATATATTCAGTTCTTACACATATATAAGCCGTTCTTACACATATATATTCCGTTCTTAGGCATATATATTCCGTTCTTACGCATATATATTCCGTTCTTACGCATATATATTCAGTTCTTACGCATATATATTCAGTTCTTACACATATATATTTAGTTTTTACGCATATATATTCAGTTCTTACGCTTATATGTTCCGTTCTTACGCATATATATTCAGTTCTTACGCATACATATTCACTTCTTACTCATATATATTCACTTCTTAGGCATATATGATCACTTCGAACGCATATATATTCAGTTCTTACGCATATATTCAGTTCTTACGCATATATATTTCGTTCTTAGTAATATATATTCCGTTTTTACGCATATATATTCAGTTTTTACTCATATATTCAGTTCTTACGCATATATATTGAGTTCTTACGCATATATATTCAGTTCTTACGCATACATATTCAGTTCTTACACATAGATATTCAGTTCTTACACATACATATTCCGTTCTTACACATATATATTCCGTTCTTACGCATATATATTCCGTTCTTACGCATATATATTCAGTTCTTAAACATATATATTCAGTTCTTACACATATATATTCAGTTCTTAAACATATATATTCAGTTCTTACACATATATATTCAGTTCTTACGCATACATATTTAGTTCTTACACATATATATTCCGTTCTTATGCATATATATTCCGTTCTTACGCATATATATTCAGTTCTTAAAAATATATATTCAGTTCTTACACATATATATTCCGTTCTTGCGCATATATATTCCGTTCTTACGCATATATATTACGTTCTTACGCATATATATTCAGTTCTTAAACATATATATTCAGTTCTTACACATATATATTCAGTTCTTAAACATATATATTCAGTTCTTACACATATATATTCAGTTCTTACGCATTCATATTCCGTTCTTACACATATATATTCCGTTCTTACGCATATATATTTCGTTCTTACGCATATATATTCCGTTCTTACGCATATATATTCAGTTCTTAAACATATATATTCAGTTCTTACACATATATATTCAGTTCTTAAACATATATAATCAGTTCTTACACATATATATTCAGTTCTTACGCATACATATTCAGTTCTTACACATATATATTCCGTTCTTACGCATATATATTCCGTTCTTACGCATATATATTCAGTTCTTAAACATATATATTCAGTTCTTACACATATATATTCAGTTATTACACATATATATTTAGTTCTTACACATATATATTCCGTTCTTAGGCATACATATTCCGTTCTTACGCATATATATTCCGTTCTTACGCATATATATTAAGTTCTTAGGCATATATATTCAGTTCTTACGCGTATATATTCAGTTCTTACGCATATATATTCAGTTCTTACGCATATATATTCAGTTCTTACACATATATATTCTGCTCTTACACATATATATTCCGTTCTTACGCATATATATTCAGTTCTTAAGCATATATATTCACTTCTTACTGATATATATTCAGTTCCTACGCATATATATTCAGTTCTTACGCATATATATTCAGTTCTTACACATATATATTCAATTCTTACACATATATATTCATTTCTTACACATATATATTCCGTTCTTACGCATATATATTCCGTTCTTACGCATATATATTCCGTTCTTACGCATATATATTCAGTTCTTAAACATATATATTCAGTTCTTACACATATATATTCAGTTCTTAAACATATATATTCAGTTCTTACACATATATATTCAGATTTACACACATATATTCAGTTCTTACGCATATATATTCAGTTCTTACGCATATATATTCAGTTCTTACGCATATATATTCAGTTCTTACGCATACATATTCAGTTCTTACACATATATATTCAGTTCTTACACATATATATTCCGTTCTTAGGCATATATATTCCGTTCTTACGCATATATATTCCGTTCTTACGCATATATATTCAGTTCTTAGTCATATATATTCAGTTCTTATGCATATATATTCAGTTCTTACTCATATATATTCCGTTCTTACGCATATATATTCAGTTCTTAAACATATATATTCAGTTCTTACACATATATATTCAGTTCTGAAACATATATATTCAGTTCTTACACATATATATTCAGTTCTTACACATATATATTCAGTTCTTATACATATATATTCCGTTCTTAGGCATATATATTCCGTTCTTAGGCATATATATTCCGTTCTTACGCATATATTCAGTTTTTGCGCATATATATGCCGTTCTTACGCATATATATTCAGTTCTTACGCATATATATTCAGTTCTTACACATATATATTTAGTTCTTACGCATATATATTCAGTTCTTACGCATATATGTTCAACTCTTACGCATATATATTCACTTCTTACGCATATATATTTACTTCTTACGCATATATATTCACTTCTTAGGCATATATGTTCACTTCTTACGCATACATATTCAGTTCTTACGCATATATTCAGTTCTTACGCATATATTCCGTTCTTACGTATATATATTCCGTTTTTACGCATATATATTCAGTTCTTACTCATATATTCAGTTCTTACGCATATACTCAGTTTTTTCGCATATATATTCAGTTCTTACGCATATATATTAAGTTCTTACGCATACATATTCAGTTCTTACACATATATATTCAGTTCTTACACATATATATTCCGTTATAACACATATATATTCCGTATTTACGCATATATATTCCGTTCTTACGCATATATATTCCGTTCTTACGCATATATATTCAGTTCTTAAACATATATATTCAGTTCTTACACATATATATTCAGTTCTTACACATATATATTCAGTTCTTACACATATATATTCAGTTCTTACTCATACATATTTAGTTCTTACGCATACATATTTAGTTCTTACACATATAATCCGTTCTTACGCATATATATTCCGTTCTTACGCATATATATTCAGTTCTTAAACATATATATTCAGTTCTTACACATATATATTCAGTTCTTACGCATATATATTCAGTTCTTACGCATACATATTCAGTTCTTACACATATATATTCAGTTCTTACACATATATATTCCGTTCTTACACATATATATTCCGTTCTTACGCATATATATTCCGTTCTTACGCATATATATTCAGTTCTTAAACATATATATTCAGTTCTTACACATATATATTCAGTTCTTACACATATATATTCAGTTCTTACACATATATATTAAGTTCTTACTCATACATATTTAGTTCTTACGCATACATATTTAGTTCTTACACATATATATTCCGTTCTTACGCATATATATTCCGTTCTTACGCATATATATTCAGTTCTTAAACATATATATTCCGTTCTTACACATATATATTCAGTTCTTACACATATATATTCCGTTCTTATGCATATATATTCCGTTCTTACGCATATATATTCCGTTCTTACACATATATATTCCGTTCTTTCGCATAAATATTCCGTTCTTACGCATATATATTCCGTTCTTACGCATATGTATTCAGTTCTTAAACATATATATTCAGTTCTTACACATATATATTCCGTTCTTATGCATATATATTCCGTTCTTACGCATATATATTCCGTTCTTACACATATATATTCCGTTCTTTCGCATATATATTCCGTTCTTACGCATATATATTACGTTCTTACGCATATATATTCAGTTCTTTAACAAATATATTCAGTTCTTACACATATATATTCAGTTCTTAAACATCTATATTCAGTTATTACACATATATATTCAGTTCTTACGCATACATATTCCGTTCTTACGCATATATATTCCGTTCTTACGCATAGATATTTCGTTCTTACGCATATATATTCCGTTCTTACGCATAAATATTCAGTCCTTAAACATATATATTCAGTTCTTACACATATATATTCAGTTCTTACACATATATATTCAGTTCTTACACATATATATTCCGTTCTTACGCATATATATTCCGCTCTTACGCATATATATTCCGTTCTTACGGATATATTCAGTTCTTACGCATATATATTCCGTTCTTACGCATATATATTACGTTCTTACGCATATATATTCAGTTCTTAAACATATATATTCAGTTCTTACACATATATATTCAGTTCTTAAACATATATATTCAGTTCTAACACATATATATTCAGTTCTTACGCATACATATTCCGTTCTTACACGTATATATTCCGTTCTTACGCATATATATTTCGTTCTTACGCATATATATTCCGTTCTTACGCATATATATTCAGTTCTTAAACATATATATTCAGTTCTTCCACATATATATTCAGTTCTTAAACATATATATTCAGTTCTTACACATATATATTCAGTTTTTACGCATACATATTTAGTTCTTACGCATACATATTTAGTTCTTACACATATAATCCGTTCTTACGCATATATATTCCGTTCTTACGCATATATATTCAGTTCTTAAACATATATATTCAGATCTTACACATATATATTCAGTTCTTACACATATATATTCCGTTCTTAGGCATATATATTCCGTTCTTACGCATATATATTCCGTTCTTACGCATATATATTACGTTCTTACGCATATATATTCAGTTCTTTAACATATATATTCAGTTCTTACACATATATATTCAGTTCTTAAACATCTATATTCAGTTCTTACACATATATATTCAGTTCTTACGCATACATATTCCGTTCTTACGCATATATATTCCGTTCTTACGCATATATATTTCGTTCTTACGCATATATATTCCGTTCTTACGCTTATATATTCAGTCCTTAAACATATATATTCAGTTCTTACACATATATATTCAGTTCTTAAACATATATATTCAGTTCTTACACATGTATATTCAGTTCTTACGCATACATATTCAGTTCTTACACATATATATTCCGTTCTTACGCATATATATTACGTTCTTACGCATATATATTCAGTTCTTAAACATATATATTTAGTTCTTACACATATATATTCAGTTATTACACATATATATTCAGTTCTTACACATATATATTCCGTTCTTACGCATATATATTCCGTTCTTACGCATATATATTCCGTTCTTACGCATATATTCAGTTCTTACGCATATATATTCCGTTCTTACGCATATATATTACGTTCTTACGCATATATATTCAGTTCTTAAACATATATATTCAGTTCTTACACATATATATTCAGTTCTTAAACATATATTTTCAGTTCTAACACATATATATTCAGTTCTTACGCATACATATTCCGTTCTTACACGTATATATTCCGTTCTTACGCATATATATTTCGTTCTTACGCATATATATTCCGTTCTTACGCATATATATTCAGTTCTTAAACATATATATTCAGTTCTTACACATATATATTCAGTACTTAAACATATATATTCAGTTCTTACACATATATATTCAGTTCTTACGCATACATATTCAGTTCTTACACATATATATTCCGTTCTTACGCATATATATTACGTTCTTACGCATATATATTTAGTTCTTAAACATATATATTCAGTTCTTACACATATATATTCAGTTATTACACATATATATTCAGTTCTTACGCATATATTCAGTTCTTACGCATATACTCAGTTCTTACGCATATATATTCAGTTCTTACGCATATATATTCAGTTCTTACGCATACATATTCTGTTCTTACACATATATATTCAGTTCTTACATATATATATTCCGTTCTTACGCATATATATTCCGTTCTTACGCATATATATTCCGTTCTTACGCATATATATTCAGTTCTTAAACATATATATTCAGTTCTTACACATATATATTCAGTTCTTACACATATATATTCCGTTCTTAGGCATATATATTCAGTTCTTACGCATAAATATTCAGTCCTTAAACATATATATTCAGTTCTTACACATATATATTCAGTTCTTACACATATATATTCAGTTCTTACACATATATATTCCGTTCTTACGCATATATATTCCGCTCTTACGCATATATATTCCGTTCTTACGGATATATTCAGTTCTTACGCATATATATTCCGTTCTTACGCATATATATTACGTTCTTACGCATATATATTCAGTTCTTAAACATATATATTCAGTTCTTACACATATATATTCAGTTCTTAAACATATATATTCAGTTCTAACACATATATATTCAGTTCTTACGCATACATATTCCGTTCTTACACGTATATATTCCGTTCTTACGCATATATATTTCGTTCTTACGCATATATATTCCGTTCTTACGCATATATATTCAGTTCTTAAACATATATATTCAGTTCTTCCACATATATATTCAGTTCTTAAACATATATATTCAGTTCTTACACATATATATTCATTTCTTACTCATACATATTCAGTTCTTACACATATATATTCCGTTCTTATGCATATATATTACGTTCTTACGCATATATATTCAGTTCTTAAACATATATATTCAGTTCTTACACATATATATTCAGTTATTACACATATATATTCAGTTCTTACTCATATATTCAGTTCTTACGCATATACTCAGTTCTTACGCATATATATTCAGTTCTTACGCATATATATTCAGTTCTTACGCATACATATTCAGTTCTTACACATATATATTCAGTTCTT
The DNA here is from genome assembly GCA_037043455.1 of Cyrtodaria siliqua. Classification (NCBI taxonomy): domain Eukaryota; kingdom Metazoa; phylum Mollusca; class Bivalvia; order Adapedonta; family Hiatellidae; genus Cyrtodaria; species Cyrtodaria siliqua. The sequence goes on along the minus strand of JAWPHD010020638.1, from coordinate 15,773 downwards.
ACATATATATATTCCGTTCTTACGCATATATATTCCGTTCTTACGCATATATATTCCGTTCTTACGCATATATATTCAGTTCTTAAACATATATATTCAGTTCTTACACATATATATTCAGTTCTTAAACATATATATTCAGTTCTTACACATATATATTCAGTTTTTACGCATACATATTTAGTTCTTACGCATACATATTTAGTTCTTACACATATAATCCGTTCTTACGCATATATATTCCGTTCTTACGCATATATATTCAGTTCTTAAACATATATATTCAGTTCTTACACATATATATTCAGTTCTTACACATATATATTCCGTTCTTAGGCATATATATTCCGTTCTTACGCATATATATTCCGTTCTTACGCATATATATTACGTTCTTACGCATATATATTCAGTTCTTTAACATATATATTCAGTTCTTACACATATATATTCAGTTCTTAAACATCTATATTCAGTTCTTACACATATATATTCAGTTCTTACGCATACATATTCCGTTCTTACGCATATATATTCCGTTCTTACGCATATATATTTCGTTCTTACGCATATATATTCCGTTCTTACGCTTATATATTCAGTCCTTAAACATATATATTCAGTTCTTACACATATATATTCAGTTCTTAAACATATATATTCAGTTCTTACACATGTATATTCAGTTCTTACGCATACATATTCAGTTCTTACACATATATATTCCGTTCTTACGCATATATATTACGTTCTTACGCATATATATTCAGTTCTTAAACATATATATTTAGTTCTTACACATATATATTCAGTTATTACACATATATATTCAGTTCTTACACATATATATTCCGTTCTTACGCATATATATTCCGTTCTTACGCATATATATTCCGTTCTTACGCATATATTCAGTTCTTACGCATATATATTCCGTTCTTACGCATATATATTACGTTCTTACGCATATATATTCAGTTCTTAAACATATATATTCAGTTCTTACACATATATATTCAGTTCTTAAACATATATTTTCAGTTCTAACACATATATATTCAGTTCTTACGCATACATATTCCGTTCTTACACGTATATATTCCGTTCTTACGCATATATATTTCGTTCTTACGCATATATATTCCGTTCTTACGCATATATATTCAGTTCTTAAACATATATATTCAGTTCTTACACATATATATTCAGTTCTTAAACATATATATTCAGTTCTTACACATATATATTCAGTTCTTACGCATACATATTCAGTTCTTACACATATATATTCCGTTCTTACGCATATATATTACGTTCTTACGCATATATATTTAGTTCTTAAACATATATATTCAGTTCTTACACATATATATTCAGTTATTACACATATATATTCAGTTCTTACGCATATATTCAGTTCTTACGCATATACTCAGTTCTTACGCATATATATTCCGTTCTTACGCATATATATTCAGTTTTTACGCATACATATTCTGTTCTTACACATATATATTCAGTTCTTACATATATATATTCCGTTCTTACGCATATATATTCCGTTCTTACGCATATATATTCCGTTCTTACGCATATATATTCAGTTCTTAAACATATATATTCAGTTCTTACACATATATATTCAGTTCTTAAACATATATATTCAGTTCTTACACAAATATATTCAGTTCTTACGCATACATATTTAGTTCTTACGCATACATATTTAGTTCTTACACATATAATCCGTTCTTACGCATATATATTCCGTTCTTACGCATATATATTCAGTTCTTAAACATATATATTCAGTTCTTACACATATATATTCAGTTCTTACACATATATATTCCGTTCTTAGGCATATATATTCCGTTCTTACGCATATATATTCCGTTCTTACACATATATATTCCGTTCTTACGCATATATATTCCGTTCTTACGCATATATATTACGTTCTTACGCATATATATTCAGTTCTTTAACATATATATTCAGTTCTTACACATATATATTCAGTTCTTAAACATCTATATTCAGTTCTTACACATATATATTCAGTTCTTACGCATACATATTCCGTTCTTACGCATATATATTCCGTTCTTACGCATATATATTTCGTTCTTACGCATATATATTCCGTTCTTACGCATATATATTCAGTCCTTAAACATATATATTCAGTTCTTACACATATATATTCAGTTCTTAAACATATATATTCAGTTCTTACACATATATATTCAGTTCTTACGCATACATATTCAGTTCTTACACATATATATTCCGTTCTTACGCATATATATTACGTTCTTACGCATATATATTCAGTTCTTAAACATATATATTCAGTTCTTACAGATATATATTCAGTTATTACACATATATATTCAGTTCTTACACATATATATTCCGTTCTTAGGCATATATATTCCGTTCTTTGGCATATTTATTCCGTTCTTACGCATATATATTCAGTTCTTAGGCATATATATTCAGTTCTTACGCATATATATTCAGTTCTTACAAATATATATTCAGTTCTTACGCATATATATTCAGTTCTTACGCATATATATTCAGTTCTTACACATATATATTCTGTTCTTACACATATATATTCCGTTCTTACGCATATATATTCAGTTCTTACGCATATATATTCAGTTCTTACTGATATATATTCAGTTCCTACGCATATATATTCAGTTCTTACGCATATATATTCAGTTCTTACACATATATATTCAGTTCTTACACATATATATTCCGTTCTTAGGCATATATATTCCGTTCTTACGCATATATATTCCGTTCTTACGCATATATTCAGTTCTTACGCATATATATTCCGTTCTTACGCATATATATTACGTTCTTAGGCATATATATTCCGTTCTTACGCATATATATTCCGTTCTTACGCATATATTCAGTTCTTACGCATATATATTCCGTTCTTACGCATATATATTACGTTCTTACGCATATATATTCAGTTCTTAAACATATATATTCAGTTCTTACACATATATATTCAGTTCTTACACATATATAATCAGTTCTTACACATATATATTCAGATTTACACACATATATTCAGTTCTTACGCATATATATTCAGTTCGTACGCATATATATTCAGTTCTTACGCATATATATTCAGTTCTTACACATATATATTCAGTTCTTACGCATACATATTTAGTTCTTACACATATATATTCAGTTCTTAAACATATATATTCAGTTCTTACACATATATATTCAGTTCTTAAACATATATATTCATTTCTTACACATATATATTCAGTTCTTACACATATATATTCCGTTCTTATGCATATATATTCCGTTCTTACGCATATATATTCCGTTCTTACACATATATATTCCGTTCTTACGCATAAATATTCCGTTCTTACGCATATATATTCCGTTCTTACGCATATGTATTCAGTTCTTAAACATATATATTCAGTTCTTACACATATATATTCAGTTCTTGAACATATATATTGAGTTCTTACACATATATATTCAGTTCTTACGCATACATATTCCGTTCTTACGCATATATATTCCGTTCTTACGCATATATATTCCGTTCTTTGGCATATTTATTCCGTTCTTACGCATATATATTCAGTACTTAGGCATATATATTCAGTTCTTACGCATATATATTCAGTTCTTACAAATATATATTCAGTTCTTACGCATATATATTCAGTTCTTACGCATATATATTCAGTTCTTACACATATATATTCTGTTCTTACACATATATATTCCGTTCTTACGCATATATATTCAGTTCTTAAGCATATATATTCAGTTCTTACTGATATATATTCAGTTCCTACGCATATATATTCAGTTCTTACGCATATATATTCAGTTCTTACACATATAAATTCAGTTCTTACACATATATATTCCATTCTTAGGCATATATATTCCGTTCTTACGCATATATATCCGTTCTTACGCATATATTCAGTTCTTCGCATATATATGTCCGTTCTTACGCATAATATATTACGTTCTTAGGCATATATATTCCGTTCTTACGCATATATATTCCGTTCTTACGCATATATTCAGTTCTTACGCATATATATTCCGTTCTTACGCATATATATTACGTTCTTACGCATATTATATTTCAGTTCTTAAACATATATATTCAGTTCTTACACATATATATTCAGTTCTTACACATATATATCAGTTCTTACACATATATATTCAGATTTACACACATATATTCCGTTCTTACGCATTTATATTTCGTTCTTACGCATACATATTCCGTTCATACGCATAAATATTCAGTCCTTACGCATATATATTCCGTTCTTACGCATATATATTCAGTTCTTAAACATATATATTCAGTTCTTACACATATATATTCAGTTCTTACGCATACATATTCAGTTCTTACACATTATATATTCCGTTCTTACGCATATATATTCCGTTCTTACGCATATATATTCAGTTCTTAAACATATACATTCAGTTCTTACACATATATATTCAGTTATTACACATATATATTCAGTTCTTACACATATATATTCCGTTACTTAGGCATATATATTCCGTTCCTTACGCATATATATTCAGTTCTTACGCATATATATTCCAGTTCTTACGCATATATATTCAGTTCTTACACATATATATTCTGCTCTTACACATATATATTCCGTTCTTACGCATATATATTCAGTTTCTTACGCATATATATTCCGTTCTTACGCATATGTATCCAGTTCTTAAACATATATATTCAGTTCTTACACATATATTCAGTTCTTAAACATATATATTGAGTTCTTACACATAGTAATATTCAGTTCTTACGCATACATATTCCGTTTCTTACGCATATATATTCCGTTCTTACGCATATATATTCCGTTCTTACGCATATATATTCAGTTCTTAAAAATATATATTCAGTTTTTTACACATATATATTCAGTTATTAAACATATATATTGAGTTCTTGCACATATATATTCAGTTCTTATGCATACATATTCAGTTCTTACGCAAATATATTCAGTTCTTACTGATATATATTCGGTTCCTACGCATATATATTCAGTTTCTTACGCATATATATTCAGTCTACACATATATATTCAGTTCTTACACATATATATTCCTTTCTTAGACATATATATTCCGTTCTTACGCCATATATATTCCGTTCTAACGCATATATATTCCGTTCTTACGCATATATATCAGTTTCTTAAATAAATGTATTCAGTTCTTACACATATATATTCAGTTCTTAAACATATTTATTCAGTTCTTAAAACATATATATTCAGTTCTTACACATATATATTCAGTTTTTACACATATATATTCAGTTCTTACGCATATACTATTCAGTTCTTACGCATATATATTTAATTCTTACGCATATATATTCAGTTCTTACGCATACATATTCAGTTCTTACACATATATATTCAGTTCTTACCACATATATACTCCGTTTTTACACATATATATTCCGTTCTTACGCATATATATTCAGTTCTTACTCATATATATTCCGTTCTTACGCATATATATTCAGTTCTTAAAACATATATATTCAGTTTTTACACTTATATATGCAGTTCTTAAACATATATATTCAGTTCTTACACATATATATTCAGTTCTTAACACATATATATTCAGTTCTTACACATATATATTCCGTTCTTACGCATATATATTCCGTTCTTACGCATATATATTCCGTTCTTACGCATATATTCAGTTCTTACGCATATATATTCGTTCTTACGCATTTATATTACGTTCTTGCGCATATATATTCAGTTCTTAAACAATATATTCAGTTCTTACACATATATATTCAGTTCTTACACATATATATTCAATTCTTACACATATATAATCAATTCTTACACATATATTCATATAACACACATATATTCCGTTCTTACGCATATATATTTCGTTCTTACGCATACATATTCCGTTCTTACGCATAAATATTCAAGTCCTTACGCATATATATTCCGTTCTTACGCATATATATTCAGTTCTTAAACATATATATTCAGTTCTTACACTTATATATTCAGTTCTTACGCATACATATTCAGTTCTTACACATATATATTCCGTTCTTACGCATATATATTCCGTTCTACGCATATATATTCAGTTCTTAAACATATACATTCAGTTCTTACACATATATATTCAGTTATTACACATATATATTCAGTTCTTACACATATATATTCCGTTCTTAGGCATATATATTCCGTTCTTACGCATATATATTCAGTTCTTACGCAATATATATTCAGTTCTTACGCATATATATTCAGTTCTTACACATATATATTCTGCTCTTACACATATATATTCGTTTCTTACGCATATATTCAGTTCTTACGCATATATATTCCGTTCTTACGCATATGTATTCAGTTCTTAAACATATATATTCAATTCTTACACATATATATTCAGTTCATTAAACATATATATTGAGTTCTTACACAATATATTCAGTTCTTACGCATACATATTCCGTTCTTACGCATATATATTCCGTTCTTACGCATATATATTCAGTTCTTAAACATATATATTCAGTTTTTACACATATATATTCAGTTCTTAAACATATATATGAGTTCTTTGCACATATATATTCAGTTCTTATGCATACATATTCAGTTTCTTACGCATATATATTCAGTCTTTACTGATATATATTCGGTTCCTAACGCATATAATTCAGGTTCTTACGCATAAATATTCAGTTCTTACACATATATATTCAGTTCTTAAACATATATATTGAGTTCTTACACATTAATATTCAGTTCTTACGCATACATATTTCGTTCTTACGCATATATATTCCGTTCTTACGCATATATATTCCGTTCTTTGGCATATTTATTCCGTTCTTACGCATATACTATTCAGTTCTTAGGATATATTCAGTTCTTACGCATATATATTCAGTTCTTACAAATATATATTCAGTTCTTACGCATATATATTCAGTTCTTACTTATATATATTCAGTTCTTACACATATATATTCTGTTCTTACACATATATATTCCGTTCTTACGCATATATATTCAGTTCTTAAGCATATATATTCAGTTCTTACTGATAAAGATTCAGTTCCTACTCATATATATTCAGTTCTTACGCATATATATTCAGTTCTTACACATATAAATTCAGTTCTTACACATATATATTCCGTTCTTAGGCATATATATTCCGTTCTTACGCATATATATTCCGTTCTTACGCATATATTCAGTTCTTACGCATATATATTCCGTTCTTACGCATATATATTACGTTCTTAGGCATATATATTCCGTTCTTACGCATATATATTCCGTTCTTACGCATATATTCAGTTCTTACGCATATATATTTAATTCTTACGCATATATATTCAGTTCTTACGCATACATATTCAGTTCTTACACATATATATTCAGTTCTTACACATATATACTCCATTTTTACACATATATATTCCGTTCTTACGCATATATATTCAGTTCTTACTCATATATATTCCGTTCTTACGCATATATATTCAGTTCTTAAACATATATATTCAGTTTTTACACATATATATGCAGTTCTTAAACATATATATTCAGTTCTTACACATATATATTCAGTTCTTACACATATATATTCAGTTCTTACACATATATATTCCGTTCTTACGCATATATATTCCGTTCTTACGCATATATATTCCGTTCTTCGCATATATTCAGTTCTTACGCATATATATTCCGTTCTTACGCATATATATTACGTTCTTCCGCATATATATTCAGTTCTTAAACATATATATTCAGTTCTTACACATATATATTCATTTCTTAAACATATATATTTAGTTCTTACACATATATATTCAGTTCTTACGCATACATATTCCGTTCTTACACGTATATATTCCGTTCTTACGCATATATATTTCGTTCTTACGCATATATATACCGTTCTTACGCATATATATTCAGTTCTTAAACATATATATTCAGTTCTTACACATATATATTCAGTTCTTAAACATATGTATTCAGTTCTTACACATATATATTCAGTTCTTACGCATACATATTCAGTTCTTAAACATATATATTCCGTTCCTACGCATATATATTCCGTTCTTACGCATATATATTCAGTTCTTAAACATATATATTCAGTTCTTACACATATATATTCAGTTATTACACATATATATTCAGTTCTTACACATATATATTCCGTTCTTAGGCATTATATATTCCGTTCTTACGCATATATATTCAGTTCTTACGCATATATATTCAGTTCTTACGCATATATATTCAGTTCTTACACATATATATTCTGTTCTTACACATATATATTCCGTTCTTACGCATATATATTCAGTTCTTAAGCATATATATTCAGTTCTTACTGATATATATTCAGTTCCTACGCATATATATTCAGTTCTTACGCATATATATTCAGTTCTTACACATATATATTCAGTTCTTACACATATATATTCCTTTCTTACACATATATATTCCGTTCTTACGCATATATATTCCGTTCTTACGCATATATATTCCGTTCTTACGCATATATATTCAGTTCTTAAACATATATATTCAGTTCTTACACATATATATTCAGTTATTACACATATATATTCAGTTCTTACACATATATATTCCGTTCTTACGCATATATATTCCGTTCTTACGCATATATATTCCGTTCTTACGCATATATTCAGTTCTTACGCATATATATTCCGTTCTTACGCATATATATTACGTTCTTACGCATATATATTCAGTTCTTAAACATATATATTCAGTTCTTACACATATATATTCAGTTCCTAAACATATATATTCAGTTCTAACACATATATATTCAGTTCTTACGCATACATATTCCGTTCTTACACGTATATATTCCGTTCTTACGCATATATATTTCGTTCTTACGCATATATATTCCGTTCTTACGCATATATATTCAGTTCTTACGCATACATATTCCGTTCTTACGCATATATATTCCGTTCTTACGCATATATATTCCGTTCTTACGCATATATATTCAGTTCTTAAACATATATATTCAGTTTTTACACATATATATTCAGTTCTTAAACATATATATTGAGTTCTTGCACATATATATTCAGTTCTTATGCATACATATTCAGTTCTTACGCATATATATTCCGTTCTTACGCATATATATTCCGTTCTTTGGCATATTTATTCCGTTCTTACGCATATATATTCAGTTCTTAGGCATATATATTCAGTTCTTACGCATATATATTCAGTTCTTACAAATATATATTCAGTTCTTACGCATATATATTCAGTTCTTACGCATATATATTCAGTTCTTACACATATATATTCTGTTCTTACACATATATATTCCGTTCTTACGCATATATATTCAGTTCTTAAGCATATATATTCAGTTCTTACTGATATATATTCAGTTCCTACGCATATATATTCAGTTCTTACGCATATATATTCAGTTCTTACACATATAAATTCAGTTCTTACACATATATATTCCGTTCTTAGGCATATATATTCCGTTCTTACGCATATATATTCCGTTCTTACGCATATATTCAGTTCTTACGCATATATATTCCGTTCTTACGCATATATATTACGTTCTTAGGCATATATATTCCGTTCTTACGCATATATATTCCGTTCTTACGCATATATTCAGTTCTTACGCATATATATTCCGTTCTTACGCATATATATTACGTTCTTACGCATATATATTCAGTTCTTAAACATATATATTCAGTTCTTACACATATATATTCAGTTCTTACACATATATAATCAGTTCTTACACATATATATTCAGATTTACACACATATATTCCGTTCTTACGCATATATATTTCGTTCTTACGCATACATATTCCGTTCTTACGCATAAATATTCAGTCCTTACGCATATATATTCCGTTCTTACGCATATATATTCAGTTCTTAAACATATATATTCAGTTCTTACACATATATATTCAGTTCTTACGCATACATATTCAGTTCTTACACATATATATTCCGTTCTTACGCATATATATTCCGTTCTTACGCATATATATTCAGTTCTTAAACATATACATTCAGTTCTTACACATATATATTCAGTTATTACACATATATATTCAGTTCTTACACATATATATTCCGTTCTTACGCATATATATTCAGTTCTTACGCATATATATTCAGTTCTTACACATATATATTCAGTTCTTAAACATATATATTCAGTTCTTAAACATATATATTCAGTTCTTACACATATATATTCAGTTTTACACATATATATTCAGTTCTTACGCATATATATTCAGTTCTTACGCATATATATTTAATTCTTACGCATATATATTCAGTTCTTACGCATACATATTCAGTTCTTACACATATATATTCAGTTCTTACACATATATACTCCGTTTTTACACATATATATTCCGTTCTTACGCATATATATTCAGTTCTTACTCATATATATTCCGTTCTTACGCATATATATTCAGTTCTTAAACATATATATTCAGTTTTTACACATATATATGCAGTTCTTAAACATATATATTCAGTTCTTACACATATATATTCAGTTCTTACACATATATATTCAGTTCTTACACATATATATTCCGTTCTTACGCATATATATTCCGTTCTTACGCATATATATTCCGTTCTTACGCATATATTCAGTTCTTACGCATATATATTCCGTTCTTACGCATATATATTACGTTCTTACGCATATATATTCAGTTCTTAAACATATATATTCAGTTCTTACACATATATATTCAGTTCTTAAACATATATATTTAGTTCTTACACATATATATTCAGTTCTTACGCATACATATTCCGTTCTTACACGTATATATTCCGTTCTTACGCATATATATTTCGTTCTTACGCATATATATACCGTTCTTACGCATATATATTCAGTTCTTAAACATATATATTCAGTTCTTACACATATATATTCAGTTCTTAAACATATATATTCAGTTCTTACACATATATATTCAGTTCTTACGCATACATATTCAGTTCTTAAACATATATATTCCGTTCCTACGCATATATATTCCGTTCTTACGCATATATATTCAGTTCTTAAACATATATATTCAGTTCTTACACATATATATTCAGTTATTACACATATATATTCAGTTCTTACACATATATATTCCGTTCTTAGGCATTATATATTCCGTTCTTACGCATATATATTCAGTTCTTACGCATATATATTCAGTTCTTACGCATATATATTCAGTTCTTACACATATATATTCTGCTCTTACACATATATATTCCGTTCTTACGCATATATATTCAGTTTTTAAGCATATATATTCAGTTCTTACTGATATATATTCAGTTCCTACGCATATATATTCAGTTCTTACGCATATATATTCAGTTCTTACACATATATATTCAGTTCTTACACATATATATTCCTTTCTTACACATATATATTCCGTTCTTACGCATATATATTCCGTTCTTACGCATATATATTCCGTTCTTACGCATATATATTCAGTTCTTAAACATATATATTCAGTTCTTACACATATATATTCAGTTATTACACATATATATTCAGTTCTTACACATATATATTCCGTTCTTACGCATATATATTCCGTTCTTACGCATATATATTCCGTTCTTGCGCATATATTCAGTTCTTACGCATATATATTCCGTTCTTACGCATATATATTACGTTCTTACGCATATATATTCAGCTCTTAAACATATATATTCAGCTCTTACACATATATATTCAGTTCCTAAACATATATATTCAGTTCTAACACATATATATTCAGTTCTTACGCATACATATTCCGTTCTTACACGTATATATTCCGTTCTTACGCATATATATTTCGTTCTTACGCATATATATTCCGTTCTTACGCATATATATTCAGTTCTTAAACATATATATTCAGTTCTTACACATATATATTCAGTTCTTAAACATATATATTCAGTTCTTACACATATATATTCAGTTCTTACGCATACATATTCAGTTCTTACACATATATATTCCGTTCTTACGCATATATATTCCGTTCTTACGCATATATATTCAGTTCTTAAACATATATATTCAGTTCTTACACATATATATTCAGTTATTACACATATATATTCAGTTCTTACTCATATATTCATTTCTTACGCATATACTCAGTTCTTACGCATATATATTCAGTTCTTACGCATATATATTCAGTTCTTACGCATACATATTCAGTTCTTACACATATATATTCAGTTCTTACATATATATATTCCGTTCTTACGCATATATATTCCGTTCTTACGCATATATATTCCGTTCTTACGCATATATATTCTGTTCTTAAACATATATATTCAGTTCTTACACATATATATTCAGTTCTTAAACATATATATTCAGTTCTTACACATATATATTCAGTTCTTACGCATACATATTTAGTTCTTACGCATACATATTTAGTTCTTACACATATAATCCGTTCTTACGCATATATATTCCGTTCTTACGCATATATATTCATTTCTTAAACATATATATTCAGTTCTTACACATATATATTCAGTTCTTACACATATATATTCCGTTCTTAGGCATATATATTCCGTTCTTACGCATATATATTCCGTTCTTACACATATATATTCCGTTCTTACGCATATATATTCCGTTCTTACGCATATATATTACGTTCTTACGCATATATATTCAGTTCTTTAACATATATATTCAGTTCTTACACATAAATATTCAGTTCTTAAACATCTATATTCAGTTCTTACACATATATATTCAGTTCTTACGCATACATATTCCGTTCTTACGCATATATATTCCGTTCTTACGCATATATATTTCGTTCTTACGCATATATATTCCGTTCTTACGCATATATATTCAGTCCTTAAACATATATATTCAGTTCTTACACATATATATTCAGTTCTTAAACATATATATTCAGTTCTTACACATATATATTCAGTTCTTACTCATACATATTCAGTTCTTACACATATATATTCCGTTCTTACGCATATATATTACGTTCTTACGCATATATATTCAGTTCTTAAACATATATATTCAGTTCTTACAGATATATATTCAGTTATTACACATATATATTCAGTTCTTACACATACATATTCCGTTCTTAGGCATATATATTCCGTTCTTTGGCATATTTATTCCGTTCTTACGCATATATATTCAGTTCTTAGGCATATATATTCAGTTCTTACGCATATATATTCAGTTCTTACAAATATATATTCAGTTCTTACGCATATATATTCAGTTCTTACGCATATATATTCAGTTCTTACACATATATATTCTGTTCTTACACATATATATTCCGTTCTTACGCATATATATTCAGTTCTTAAGCATATATTTCAGTTCTTACGCATACATATTCCGTTCTTACGCATATATATTCCGTTCTTACGCATATATATTCCGTTCTTACACATATATATTCAGTTCTTACGCATACATATTCCGTTCTTACACGTATATATTCAGTTCTTACGCATATATATTTCGTTCTTACGCATATATATTCCGTTCTTACGCATATATATTCAGTTCTTAAACATATATATTCAGTTCTTACACATATATATTCAGTTCTTAAACATATATATTCAGTTCTTACACATATATATTCAGTTCTTACGCATACATATTCAGTTCTTAAACATATATATTCCGTTCTTACGCATATATATTCCGTTGTTACGAATATATTCAGTTCTTAAACATATATATTCAGTTCTTACACATATATATTCAGTTATTACACATATATATTCAGTTCTTACACATATATATTCCGTTCTTAGGCATATATATTCCGTTCTTACGCATATATATTCCGTTCTTACGCATATATATTCAGTTCTTAGGCATATATATTCAGTTCTTACGCATATATATTCAGTTCTTACACATATATATTCAGTTCTTACGCATATATATTCAGTTCTTACGCATATATATTCAGTTCTTACACATATATATTCTGCTCTTACACATATATATTCCGTTCTTACGCATATATATTCAGTTCTTAAGCATATATATTCAGATCTTACTGATATATATTCAGTTCCTACGCATATATATTCAGTTCTTACGCATATATATTCAGTTCTTACACATATATATTCAGTTCTTACACATATATATTCCTTTCTTACACATATATATTCCGTTCTTACGCATATATATTCCGTTCTTACGCATATATATTCCGTTCTTACGCATATATATTCAGTTCTTAAACATATATATTCAGTTCTTACACATATATATTCAGTTATTACACATATATATTCAGTTCTTACACATATATATTCCGTTCTTACGCATATATATTCCGTTCTTAAGCATATATATTCCGTTCTTACGCATATATTCAGTTCTTACGCATATATATTCCGTTCTTACGCATATATATTACGTTCTTACGCATATATATTCAGTTCTTAAACATATATATTCAGTTCTTACACATATATATTCAGTTCCTAAACATATATATTCAGTTCTAACACATATATATTCAGTTCTTACGCATACATATTCCGTTCTTACACGTATATATTCCGTTCTTACGCATATATATTTCGTTCTTACGCATATATATTCCGTTCTTACGCATATATATTCAGTTCTTAAACATATATATTCAGTTCTTACACATATATATTCAGTTCTTAAACATATATATTCAGTTCTTACACATATATATTCAGTTCTTACGCATACATATTCAGTTCTTACACATATATATTCCGTTCTTACTCATATATATTCCGTTCTTACGCATATATATTCAGTTCTTAAACATATATATTCAGTTCTTACACATATATATTAAGTTATTACACATATATATTCAGTTCTTACTCATATATTCATTTCTTACGCATATACTCAGTTCTTACGCATATATATTCAGTTCTTACGCATATATATTCAGTTCTTACGCATACATATTCAGTTCTTACACATATATATTCAGTTCTTACGCATATATATTCCGTTCTTACGCATATATATTCCGTTCTTACGCATATATATTCCGTTCTTACGCATATATATTCTGTTCTTAAACATATATATTCAGTTCTTACACATATATATTCAGTTCTTAAACATATATATTCAGTTCTTACACATATATATTCAGTACTTACGCATACATATTTAGTTCTTACGCATACATATTTAGTTCTTACACATATAATCCGTTCTTACGCATATATATTCCGTTCTTACGCATATATATTCAGTTCTTAAACATATATATTCAGTTCTTACACATATATATTCAGTTCTTACACATATATATTCCGTTCTTAGGCATATATATTCCGTTCTTACGCATATATATTCCGTTCTTACACATATATATTCCGTTCTTACGCATATATATTCCGTTCTTACGCATATATATTACGTTCTTACGCATATATATTCAGTTCTTTAACATATATATTCAGTTCTTACACATATATATTCAGTTCTTAAACATCTATATTCAGTTCTTACACATATAT